>RWGZ01001791.1:204627-214997 GCA_009725065.1 Utricularia reniformis | reverse complement strand
CTGTTAAGGAAGTTCAAAGGCTAACTGGGAGGTTAGCCTCATAAAATCGCTTCATCTCGCGATCTGCAGAAAGAAGTTTGCCGTTTTTCAAAGTTTTGCGTAAAACAAATCTTTTTTACTGGGACGACTAATGTAGCAGGGCTTTTGAGAGCTTGAAAGACTATATGAGCAAGCCACCGTTTATGTCTCCTCCATCTCCGGGAGAACCGTTGGGTTTATATTTGTCAGTGACAAGAGAGGCAGTGAGCGCTGCGTTGGTCAGACTTAGCGACAAAGAGCACATACCGATATATTATGTGAGCAGGAAATTGCAGGGAGCGGAGTCCCGATATACCGATTTAGAGAAGTTCGTATTAGCTCTGATTGTTGCCTCAAGGAAATTGATGCATTATTTTCAAGGACATCATATTGCAGTCTTGACAGATCAGCCTATCCGAAGTGTGCTATCAAAGATTGATGCCTCTGGTAGGCTTGCAAAGTGGAATATCGAATTGGGCCAGTATCAGATAGAGTATATCTCCAGGCGAGCGTTAAAGGCCCAGGTGTTAGTAGATTTCATAGTAGAGATGACTCGGTCGGAGGAATTGGGTATTCAGGAATATTGGGACGTCTTTGTCGATGGATCGGTGTCTGCCGGGCGAGCCGGCATTAGTATTTATTTTAAAGAAAGGAAATCTGGTGAAGAACATGAGTATGCTGTAAAGTTGCGCTTCTTTGCAACTAACAATGTCGCCGAGTATGAAGCCTTGATATTTGGTATTAACTTGGCAGTGGAAATTGGGATCGTTCGTTTGCATTCTCATTCTGATTCGCAGTTAGTGGTGAACCAATTTGTAGATACTTACTCCACCAAGGAACCATTTATGCAGGTATTTGGAAAAGCTCAAAGAGGCGGCTAAGAATCTTAAGATGTTTACGCTTACATATATCCCGAGGGAGGAAAACACGCGTGCAGACGGTCTTGCAAAGGCGGCGACGATTTTAGAACTCTCGGATGAGTCGAAGATAACAACAATGATCCATTACCAGCCCTATGTCAGTTCATTGGAGAAACAGACGGCCGAGGTGGCTAATTTGGAACTTTCGAATGAGACATGGTTTTTAGTGGATACCGTAACCGACGAGCCATCATGGAAGGATGCTATTGTGAATTATCTAATCAAGAGAGAATTGCCCACCGACGAAGGCGAGGCCCGAAGAACTATGCAAAGAGCTACCAATTTTGTCTATGTGGATGAAAAGCTGTATAAGAAGAATTTCGGAGGCCCATATCTTCGATGTTTGTCCCCAGTACAGGCAAAGGCCGTTATAGAGGAAGTTCACGCTGGGGACTGTGGTGATCATTCAGCAGGTCGATCCTTGGCGAACAAGGTTAAGAGGGCCGGTTATTTTTGGCCAACGCTGGTGAAAGATTGTGTGAATTTTGTTCGGGCTTGTTCCGCTTGTCAGTTCCACTCAAACGTGCATCATGTACCGAGAGCTAATATGAAGCCTTTACCGACAACATGCCCTTTCGATATGTGGGGCATCGATATTTTAGGTCCATTTCCGAAGGCACCTAGCCAAAAGAAGTCCTGCATCGTGGCTGTGGAGCATTTCTCCAAGTGGATAGAGGTTGAAGCTGTATCACGCGTTCGGGAACAGGAAGTTATCAGTTTCCTTTGGAGGTATATCGTGTGTCGATTTGGAATTCCTAGGATTTTGGTATCAGATAACGGAACGCAATTTGCCGGAAAGAGGGTCAATGAATGGTGTGAGAGTTATGGAATTGAACAGCGGTTTACCTCCGTGGCACACCCAGAAACAAACGGGCTAACAGAGGTTATCAATCGTATTATCCTACAACAGCTGAAAACACGGATAGATGAATCCAAAGGCTCTTGGGTGGATGAATTGCATAATGTGATGTCGGCATATCGGACATCACCGAGGTCTACTACCGGATTAAGCCCTTTCTCTTTAGTATATGGCTCTGAGGCCGTGTCTCCGGTAGAAGTGACTATCTTATCAGAAAGAGTTATCGCTTACGACGAGGTGTTGAACGAGGATATGAGAAAGTTGGACCTTCACTGTATTGATGATATCCGTGATAGAGCCGCAATACGAATGGAGATATGTAAAATTCGGATGGCTAAGAAGCACGACAAAAGGCGTTCGACCTATGTTGTTAAAAGTTGGAGACTTGATTCTTAAGAAAGTAGAAGTCTCGAAGCATGTTTTCAAGTTGGATCGAAAGTGGGAAGGACCGTACAGAGTAACGGCCTTAGTGAAGGAAGGTACGTACAAAATCGCAAATATGAGCGGGAGGAGCTGCCACGGACTTGGCATATTTCCAATTTGCGCAAGTATTATGTATAGACGTGACTCATCGATCTTTTTGAAAATAAAAATTTCCCCTCTTTTTTGTGGTCATATTCTAATTTTAAAGTATCTTTTTTGACGACATGAATTCAATCGACTAGGGGACTGGTAAGGTAGGAGTAGGTCCATTGCGTTTTAGTACGAAGGAGGATGGAATAAATTAAGTAAGTTAGATTAGAAACGCAATGTACCACCTGTCTTATAGTCGATCATTTTCAAACTCGTCAAATTGAATACTATGTCAAAATATTTCGAACTTGATGAGTCTTTCTGTCCGCGGCAGAACCGTCGGTACATATTGACTGTTGGAATATGTTAAGAGGCATGTTTGTTGTGATGTGTATTTCCGTGGCAAATCAGGGTGCAAGTATATACCGGACTCCTCCATGACACGCCGACGGGGGTNAAGGAAGGAACGTACAAAATCGCAAATATGAGCGGGGAGGAGCTGCCACGGACTTGGCATATTTCCAATTTGCGCAAGTATTATGTATAGACGTGACTCATCGATCTTTTTGAAAATAAAAATTTCCCCTCTTTTTTGTGGTCATATTCTAATTTTAAAGTATCTTTTTTGACGACATGAATTCAATCGACTAGGGGACTGGTAAGGTAGGAGTAGGTCCATTGCGTTTTAGTACGAAGGAGGATGGAATAAATTAAGTAAGTTAGATTAGAAACGCAATGTACCACCTGTCTTATAGTCGATCATTTTCAAACTCGTCAAATTGAATACTGTGTCAAAATATTTCGAACGTGATGAGTCTTCCTGTCCGCGGCAGAACCGTCTGTACATAATGACTGTTGGAATATGTTAAGAGGCCTGTTTGTTGTGATGTATATTTCCGTGGCAAATCAGGGTGCAAGTATATACCTGACTCCTCCATGACACGCCGACGAGGGTCGCGCCCTCGCCGGAGGCGGTCCTTTTCCGCATGGCACCGTTTTATGAACGGGCCGAATGACATCGTTTTATGAACGGGTCGAAAGTGCGATGGCCCTGTCTTATGGACGGGCCGAATGACACCGTTTTATGAACGGGTCGAATGTACGACTGCGTCGTCTTATGGACGGGCCGAGTAAGTGTGATGGCCCCGGGTGCAAGTATATACCGGCGGCGAAAGTGTGATGGCCCCGGGTGCAAGTATATACCGGCGGCGAAAGTTTGATGGCCCCGGGTGCAAGTATATACCGGCGGCGAAAGTGTGATGACCCCGGATGTAAGTGTATACCGGTGGCAAAGATGTATTGTTGAATGCAGAAGAGTGGACTTATCTCGAGTATCTACTCGTCTTAAAGAGGCTTCCGCCTTAGAGTTATCGCAGACTTATACAAGATCCGCTACACTGGGGACTTTCTTACATCCTTACTATTATTATATGCGTTTTTGTTGCGCATCCATATCGGAGATTCAAGCGTGTTCTGATTATCTCAAAAGGTTATTTCTTGATGTGGATTATTCGGAATTCCATATTTCTTGAAGAATGTGGCGAGAAAATAAAGTCGAGAAGAGGAGAATTTGCATTATTCAGAGTATGGTTCTTTATTCAAAGTACATTGGAGAAATTAAAAGGAAAAACGAAGATCAAATATCATATATAGAAGGGGAGTACAAAATACGGAGAGTACAAAACTGAAGCAAAAAGATATGGAAGTTTATTTCTTCCTCTTGGAGCCCGAACCTTCACCGGTTTCGCTAGGGCGCTTTCTTACCAGCTTAATTGTCGACGAGGGAGGATGAACCTCTTTTTCTTTAGTCCCCGCAGCGGGCAACTTCTCGGGAATAAAGCTCGCCATCTCGACCTCATGGCGCTCCCGAGCCCCTGTCACACTAGCAGGAACGTATAATGGAGGGTCACGTTGACCCATTACCTCCTCGTCTTTAAGAAGGTCTCCCACGAGGGGACCCACCGGTTCCGGAAATAAAGTAGACAACCTCCGAAACGCGTCCATCGATGGGCCCTCCTCGGGTATTTTGACCTCCTCTGAGTATAGTTGCTGGTGCAAGTCTTCCTCCAAGTTGAATTGGAGCGCCCCGAACGGATCCCCCGAGCAGTNGTTGGCAAGTTGGATCGAAAGTGGGAAGGACCGTACAGAGTAACGGCCGTAGAAAAGGAAGGAACGTACAAAATCGCAAATATGAGTGGGGAGGAGCTGCCACGACTTGGCATATTTCCAATTTGCGCAAGTATTATGTATAGACGTGACTCATCGATCTTTTTGAAAATAAAAATTTTCCCTCTTTTTGTGGTCATATTCTAATTTTTTAAGTATATTTTTTGACGACATGAATACAATCGACTAGGGGACTGGTAAGGTAGGAGTAGGTCCATTGCGTTTTAGTACGAAGGAGGATGGAATAAATTAAATAAGTTAGATTAGAAACGCAATGTACCACCTGTCTTATAGTCGATCATTTTCAAACTCGTCAAATTAAATACTGTGTCAAAATATTTTGAACATGATGAATCTTCCTGTCCGCGGCAGAACCGTCTGTACATAATGACTGTTGGAATATGTTAATAGTCCTGTTTGTTGTGATGTGTATTTCCGTGGCAAATCAGGGTGCAAGTATATACCTGACTCCTCCATGACACGCCGATGGGGGTCACGCCCTCGCCGGAGGCTGGTCCATTTCTGCATGGTACCGTCTTATGGACGGGCCGAATGACGCCGTTTTATGAACGGGTCGAGAGTGCGATGGCACAGTCTTATGGACGGGCCGAATGACACCGTTTTATGAACGGGTCGAATGTACGATGGCGCCGTCTTATGTACCGGCCGAGTAAGTGTATGACAACCCCGGGTGAAAGTATATACCGGTGGCGTGAATGTGATGGCCCCGGGTGCAAGTATATACCGGTGGCGAGTGTGCGGTGGCCCAGGGTGCAAGTATATACCGGTGGCAAGAGTGTGATAGTCCCGGGTGCAAGTATATACCGGTGGCGAGTGTGCGGTGGCCCCGGGTGCAAGTATATACCGGTGGCAAGAGTGTGATAGCCACAGGTGCAAGTATATGCCGTTGGCGAGTGTGTGATGGCCCCGGGTGTAAGTGTATACCGGTGGCAAAGATATATTGGTGAATGCAGAGCGGTGGACTTAATTTGAGTATCTACTCAATTCAAAGAGGCTTTCGCCTTAGAGTTATCGCAGACTTATACAAGCTCCGCCACACTGGGGACTTCTACGCATCCTGATTATTATTATATGCGCTATTGTTGCGCATCCATATCGGAGATTCACATATATTCTTATTAACTCGAAGGGTTGTTTCTTGATGTGGATTATTCGGAATTATATACTTCTCGAAGAATGTAACGATAAAATCAAGTTGAAGAAGAGGAGAGTTTGCGTTATTCAGAATATGGTTCTTTATTCGAAAGTACAGCGGAAAAATTGAAAGGAAAATAAATACAAATTTTATATATACGGGGAATACAAAATGAGGAGAGGATACAAAAATCGAAGAAATCAGTTATAGAAGTTTATTTCTTCTTCTTCTTCTGGGAGCCTGAACCTTCACCAGGTCCGCTGGGGCGCTTTTTTACCAGCTTTATTCTTTGAGATGATGGAGTTTTGGCAGCTGAAAACCTCGCCATTTCGTCTTCGTGACGCTCCCGAGCTCCAGTCACACTAGCGGGGGTATATATTTGAGGGTTATACGCCGCCATTATATCGTCATCTTTCAGGAGCTCCGCCACGAGAGGGCCTATTGGTTCCGGGAATAAAGTAGCCGACCTCCTAAACGCAACCGGAGATGGACCCTCCTCCGTCTCAATATCCTCCGAGTAAAGTTGCTGGTGAAGATCTTCATCCAAATTAAAATGTAACGCCCGAACGGATTCTGTGAGCAATCCAACACGCCCTCACCGAATATAGGCTCCAACTTCCCGTTGAGCTTGGGCACTCCCCCGTAAGAAGTACAGGACGTTCGACTTAGCGGTCATGGATACGCCCAGGACTCGTTGAGTCTGGACACTCCCCCGTAAGAAGTACAGGACGTTCGACTTGGCATGAGCTACCGCCCCCAGGTTCCGGAAAGTAGGGGAGTGAACTGTGTACTCCCATATTAGCTTCCGGAAGCAGTCATTAATCCGGGACGGCAGCTTGGTGATTCGTGCCCGGAGTCGATCAGTGATAGACTGGAGGCCTTCATTCTTTGATGTGAGCTCTTTGACCTCCTCCACAGCTTTCCCGAGAGCTTTTTTGTCGGCCGCGTTCTCTTCTTTGGCCTTCCTCAGTTTCTCTTCAGTTTGCTCTCGGATCTCCTTCAACTTGTCCTGTGCGTACTTCTCATTCACCTTGAGGGTTTCTATGGATTGCTCAAGGGCGTGCCTTTGCCCGATGTGGAAGGCGGAGTTCTCCGTCAGCTCGCTGCGATGAGCTCGAAGTAAAGACTCGATCGCCTTACTATGCTCTTCTCGGAGTGCTGCCATCTCCTGAGCATGTTTATCTCGCTGATTCTGCATCAGCTTCTCCGCCGCCTTTGTGGTTTGCTCCCCGATAATGTCTAACGAGTCGAGCTCCGAATGTCTGAGCATACAGTATTCCCCTACTGCAGCTGCGGTGCCCAACTCGATTATAGTGCGCTCCATCTGAAATGAAAACAAGAAGGGTTAGTATATACAGTGTAAAGGATAAAGTTATAAAGAAATCATCGTTAGTGTCGCGACGAACCTCCCCAATGGCGCGACGCATCGTCGCGGTCTAACTCATTAACCGACCGACGTCGCTAAACACTGTGTGGTCATCCCGACCACGAGGCGGTAACTCTGGGTTCCGCTCCAAGTATGCCAAGGCCGGCCTACTCGACACATTGTCGCACCTCGGAATTCGGAAAGTAAGTCCGTCCTTTATCAACACAAAGCCGGCCCGGCGTCCCATATCGAGCCATTCCTTGACCGTTAGCCTCGGGATGTCATGTATACGGAAGGCGTCGATAAAATTGGCGCTTAACCCACTCTTTCTGTTGGGTTCCGCGATCTCGAAGACGGCGGGCTCCTCCGCCGGTCTTTTTCCCTTGTCCAAGCGAGGCACCTGAGTGGTCCCTCCCTCCGAGCAAGCTTCCTGGCATGTTTCCTCCACCATCGGATCCGTCGGTTGATCCCCACTTATCTCGCCCTCCTCATCATCCCCGATGATATCCACTAAGTTTTCGGCAAAGTCGTACATGCCGTCATCAGGGGTGGGCTCCTCAACCGTGTATCCTAATCGCCGAGACAACGGGATTAGGTCTTCGGGGCTCTCAGTAATTGTTGCAGCCGGATCCTCTTCTACCGGCCCGGGATTGACCACCGCTGCAGCAGGTTGTGGTGGTGGAGGAGTGTTGCATCTTATTTCCCCAGTCCGGGATGCCGCTTCTTGTAAACTCGACGCCAGCTCGGCCACGGCAGTTCCGTTCCGAGTCCCCGGTGGCGCCTCGAAGATAAGCTCATCATCCTCCGCAAGAAGATCACAGAGGAAATTCAGCCGATCCCCCTTTTGTTTTGATCCTGAGCCGGAGCCATTATGTTATCTGCAAAATACGCAAGTTAAGTGAAAAAACGCGAAGTTTGTATTTAAAGACAAGTAAATCAGGTTCCTAAGCGATGATCCTATCAAAGAAGAATTATTAAATTTAGCACCCATATGAACATACGGATGAGGTACCTAGCAGTTCTCTACNCTTCCTAGATGAACTTGACTAAGTTTGCTCATTCTCCCCATTTTTATAGAAACGATGATTGAATATAAAAATATTAAATCTTATCCTGTCTTATCAGTCACTCTCGAGTTGATTTATATGACTTTTAATGTCTAAAAGTTGTGCGCCGCCGTCTGAGATTGGTGGTGCAGATACGTTGACATTTATGCTCTTGTCGACCATGTTGAACACCGAAGTCACCAACCACTACCAATCAAGTGTTGGATGTCGATCGTTTTTTCAAGAGGATATGCCGAACGACAACTTGTTACCATTTTGAACATCTGACTCTTTCGGTTTAATCCGTCACCATAAATCCATGCATTAACAGTTTGAATATGTATGAATTATGTATTTAAGGTATGTAGAATGAACAATTTATGGATCGGTAGTTGTAGGAAAACACGCGATATTTACTTGGAAAACCCGAGATTCGGGTGAAACACTCTAGACATCAAACTTCGGAAAAGGAATACTATTAGGAAATTAAGATACAAAGTGTTATTGCTGCTAAAAATCCGCAATAAAAAATTTAGACCCCTTTTACGGATAGGGGTCGAACGAAAAAGTAATACAAAAGCAAGAAGTAAAAAGACACGATTTTTGTAGGTGGAAAACCTTTCTGTAAAAGAAAGGATAAAAAACCACCCCGGCTGTAGCCATTGAATCCACTATAAACGTTAAGTTCGTAGATTTACAATAGGAGAACATGATGTAGAAAACCAAAGAAAAAAGATTATGTTTTGATGGCCGTAGTCGTAGGTTTCCCAGGCGAAAAAGAAAAGAATAGCGGCTTCCTCCTTAGGTCAAGAATCCAAGCTCCCCTCCTTAACACTCTAACCATGTTTATATATGTGATTTGTCCAGCCCAATTATAACTCACTAGGCCCACCAATATTTGAGTGCAATATATAATGACCCATTAATATCTAAATTAGGCACATGGGTCCAGTAAATAAGTAACTCGATCCAAATACCACGATAAGGTATAAACAATATCAATTATCAAAATATCTGGATCTGCTTCATTTCTCGACTTGGGAATGACTATATAGAAATATATGTGTCCTCGAATAATAAATATCTCAGGGTAATATCAGAAGTCCCCTGATTTGCGTAGTCGAAATATTCGAGTACACAAATCATAAATTTACCCTGAGAATATTTTTGCAATAAACTCACAATAGTAGTATCACATTTTGTAACTAAATATACCAGACATGAGTGAATAAGCATATCTCAAATATATAAATATTACTGACTGAATACCATCATCTTATGAAACTTTATATATACTTCTAAAATAATGAGTGGGGATATTGGGTTTGTTTGGGATGGTGGTGAGAACCAAAGTGCGTTCAACGCAATTTCCTAAAACGTGATTTTACAAAACATAAGTTAAATTGCGGTGCATTCACCCTTATTTTTTTGCGTTTTCGCCACCACTGTTAATAACAACTATCATCCCAACGTGATTTTGTAAAAGACTAAAATGTCCTTATTAGTTATACATATCACTTAATGTTATCATTCTATCATATTTATCGTATGTTTTATACCGGCGGAATTCTGACCGGTATCGCCCGATATCCAGTTTTGTTAGTTTTTTTTCCAACCATAAAAAATTATTATTCAATGTTTTCATATCACGCGGTACACCGCCAAATTTTGGGCAATATCGGTATTATTATTTTAATTTTTTTAAGTTAAAAAAACCAAAAATGGTACCGGCCGATATACGAGTGTCATAACCAATATGAAAATTTTATCTTGAGACTATCTTATATTGAGGGTAAATATATACTTTTATTAAAATCACGTTCATCACACCGCTGTTTTTTACAAAACAGTTTTAAAAATCATGTTATAATAAATGCGTTCAACTCACCATAGTTTCTCACACCACACCACACCTCACCACACCACACCACACCCCACCGCACTTTCTCACCACCGTACCAAACAAGCCCATTATCTTCTTATTACTGAACCTGGCAGTACACTTATACAAAATCTCTATATCTGAACTCTGTAACACTTCTTTGATAACTTTTTGTTTCATTTGTTGTCTTAAAATTTTCCGATAGTTTCCGACCGTCGTTTAAGAGACTGATATATGAGAAATCCTTATATGCCCGAATAAACGACTTCACAATTCATCATATAATAAATATGATTCTATGATCATAAATAATAAAATATTTCTTGTTGTTGGGGTCATAGCTCAGAGTCCCATGTCATAAATAAAATTTAGTGAAATCCACACAATAAGGCAGTCATTTGATCATCTTTTTTGTAAATGAAAATATCTTATCGTAAATTATGA
>RWGZ01001791.1:190937-202280 GCA_009725065.1 Utricularia reniformis | reverse complement strand
TCATTTGTTGTCTTAAAATTTTCCGATAGTTTCCGACCGTCGTTTAAGAGACTGATATATGAGAAATCCTTATATGCCCGAATAAACGACTTCACAATTCATCATATAATAAATATGATTTTCTGATCATAAATAATAAAATATTTCTTGTTGTTGGGGTCATAGCTCAGAGTCCCCCGTCATAAATAAAATTTAGTGAAATTCACACCATAAGGCTGTCATTTGATCATCTTTTTTGTAAATGAAAATATCTTATCGTAAATTATGAAATCCAAGTCATAGGACCATCACTTTGTCATGTTGATCATAAATGAAAATACACGATCATAAATTAGGAAAACCATCTCATAATGCAATAAGAATACCCTTTAGACTTTTTTCAATTCCACGAAAATACCAAGCTATAAAGAGAATCCCTAAAATCCTGGTGTTGGTCCTTAACAAGCGCCAACACCCCTTACTTAGATCGACTTGTCTCGCACTGCTCCAAAAATAAGCGTAGGAAGCCTTCACGATCCAAGTGAAAGTAGCGTCAGGTTCAGGGTACAATCCTTAAACTGACGTAAATCTTTCACTCCCACTTGGACAGATCGGGTACCTCGCGCCAGAGAGACCTTTCACTACCTATGCGGAAGTAGCGTCAGGTTCAGGGTACAATCCTTATACTGACGTAAATTTTTCACTCCCACATAGATAAATCCAATACCCTTGGCTTAGGTGGCCTTTAGAGGGCCGCGGAGCACGCAGATGTCTTTTTGCGTATCTCAATAAGCATCCAATATTGTTCTCACTTCTGGGTCTAAACGAGCACCCAACAATCACGGGCCTCAACTAGCGCCCCACTTAACTTCACTTCATAACTCAAGTCTCAACAAGCACCCTAGGCCTCAAGTAGCGCCCTAATTCTTCTAATATGATCGGGTCTCAACAAGCACCCGTGGGCCTCAAGTAGCCCCCATCATGTTACCTTTCGTGTATAAACTTGCACACATAATAGTCTCATAATGTATATGACTGAGCTTTCCCATTCTCCTCCGCAAAGTTAAGTAAACGTAGAAAACATTCGCTACCCAAATAGAAGTAGCGCCAGGTTCATGGTACAATCCTTAGACTGGCGTAAATATTTCACTCCTATTCGGGTGGCTCAAGTTCCTCACACTAGAGGACCTTCACTATCTAGACAAAAGTAGCGTCAGGTTCAGGGTACAATCCTTATACTGACGTAAATTTTTCACTTCCGCCTAGATGGATCCAATCCCCTAGACCAAAAGGTCCATGTGGAACAACGGATGAGACGGATTGCCTTTCTCACTGCGGACTGTGACCAGCCTCCGACGAGGGCGCGACCCTCGACGGCGTGTCATGGAGGAGTTGGGAAAAGGGCTCCCGTGTGCCACAAAATCATGCTCGGAACGTGGCCGGCTGTCAAACAATCGGGCCCCTTGACATACTCCAACAATATTCATGTATAGACGATTCTGCTGCAGCCAGAGACTCTCCAGTTTTAAAAATATTTTGACATAGTATCCGTTCTAACAAGTTTGAGATTGATCGACTAGAAGATAGGTGGTATAATGCATTTCTAATCTATCCTAAATTGTTTAGTTTCCATCCTCCATCACACTAAAACGCAATGATCCTTACTTCGATCTTACCCTAGTCCCCTAGTCGATTGATCTTGTGTTGTTAGAAAGGATACAAAAAAGAATAGAATATTTTAAAAAGGAGGAGGATTTTTTTAAAAAAATCGAAGAGTCTCGTCTATACATAATACTTGTGCAAATTGGAAATATGTCAAGTCCGTGGCAACTCCTCTCCGCTCATATTCATAATCTCATACATTCATTTTCTTACCACCGCCGTAATCCATTACGAAATATCCCATGCAAAGTACAACTTGCCAACATGCTTACTCATATCAACTTTCTTGATAGTGAGGGGAATTAATATACCGATCCCCCATTTTCCGATAGGCAAAATGTTGACACCGATTCAATTTCTGATAAATAGGAATTAATAAGTGCAAAAGATAAATGAATTCCTTGAATAGATAAGCACGACGTTCTGATCCTCCAGAATATGTAGGAAGAATTCTCATAATATTAGATTTCACTCCCTTCTATAAATTTCCAAGTGGAATAGATTCGAAATTCCTTGTATTCTTTTCATCACTATTACTAGTTAACATATCACAATCATAAGATTATCACTTCAATTCAAAACTCTCATAACAACTTCATATCCTTCCATATTGGCCAGGTGTTTGTATTCATAAGTCCCCAATGTTCATCGGTAATATTACGGCATCACATCTAAATTGTTTAGAACGCTTTCTTGAAAGAAACAAATTAATCAGTCTCTCATTGCTAGTTAATTATTCTGCATATACCATCATTTGCATAAGGTTCACATTCAAAATATTTTAATGCTCCTCTCTGAATAGAACTAATATCGGTGTATCAAGATTTGACCCTTGATAGTTTCTTACTAACATAATTTATTGGCCGATACTATTTGTCATTGTGTCTAACCAAGTTTGTTTTCTCAAAACTTCTCTTGACAGTACAAACTATAAAACCAACGGCTTACCAGGAAAAGGTGGTGACATAAACGATTCTTTACTCTAATACTCCTCAAACTTTCACAAGCTGATCGACATTGGACAATATTAATTTATTTTCGTCATGCAAATACATAAGACCAAGAACATTCCTCCCATTTCTCAGAAACCCACATCTAGGAGGGCTGAACATCATATCATACTTCCACAAGATACTAAAACATTCGTTCGTATGCTTAACATGATTTCCGCATTGTCGACTCTTTATACGTATTCCTTGATGTAGACTTCCAAACATTCATCGATCGTATCCTTAAATATGAATCCACCTAGGATGATACGTGGTTCCCTTTCATCTTTCCGATACATGATGAGATAGGAAACTTCATCATCAAATGAAGCTTGGATACAATCGGCTCGAACAAATATAAAGCAATAATTTAGAATATCATTATAATGGATGATAAGAAAATCCACCACTACGAATACCACCAGTAAATTACTCAATATATTTTATTATCTCCCAAAGATATTAGGAGAAAATAGATCTTTCGGGAGCAACAACTGTTCTTAAATCCGACTAACATAAAATGTAATGGCCTGGGCTTAATAGTTCAACTCAATAATGTCGTAGGTGAATTAAGACGGCGAGTCCCATAAATATATATTTCCGGAAGAATACCGTTCCAAACGATCATTAAAATAAATTTGAAGAAGGGGAGTTCCATAAAATTAAATTTCCGGACGAATACCATTCTGGACAATTAATAAAATATATGAATTCGATGTCCCCTTCACGATATATAACTCCAAACAAGTAACCTTGATAGATAACTCCATAAAGGAATTTAGAATGATCAATTAATCACCAATGGCAGATACAGTGATGCTACGACTAATAACCAATTACTTGAAGTCCTTATAAATATTATTCCGGACGAATACCATTCCGGATAATTAAGACTATTCTGAACGAATACCATTTCGGATGATTAAGAACAACAATTAGATACATCATTCACGATATGCTCACTGCTATCAATAATATGACAATCAAATAGAGTTTAATCAAATTTCCTTAGTCTAATAATGCTTTTTAACTGCAAATCTTCAAATAAAATTCCGAGGGTTGCAAAACTCTATTGGTTTTCGTTATAATCGCCATTATGTTAACTGTATGGTACCTCATTAAAGCAGACCCACACGATCGAAATAAGGAGCTTTAATCGATGAAGGCATGTAATATTTCTCAAACAACATGGAAACCAGGGTGAAACGACCACTTCACGAAATGCTCAAATCTCCTTGAATGATGTGCAAAAGCCTCAGATAGTTCGTATTACCATTAAGGATTCATTAACCTTCGCTAGACTATGAGTATCGAAACTTAAACCACCGAAGCCATAGATAACATGTCTGAAACATATAAAGAACTCAATAAAATTTCTTGATAGAATTCCATAGAGCAAAATAATATTCCGTGATATCAGTTTCTTCTAATTGATAACCATATAAATAGGCTCATAGCTGAAAACCGAAAAATTATGCATCATAGTCTTTGATAATGATATATTGCGCTCTTTCAAATATTCTTTAATCATGAACAAACTGAATACATACAAAGGCAAGCTTCTGGATGTTCTTTCGAATTCAAAATATTTTGATAAACACCGAGGAAGTAGATACCTAATAAATGCCCTCCCGGATGAATTCCTGCTCCGAGAAGGCTGAGTAATGATTTCGGCGACCGGGGGTTCTTCCGAAAGTATTGATTGAGTCCCCGGTAATACATCACCCTCGTGTCATCCATACGGCAATTTTCTGACTATTCTGATTATAAATAAGAACGTCAATTCAGACACTTGCGTGTCTCGGGGGAGACAGACAACTTTACTTCATATATCGCTTTGTAATCTTTCCTATGAGTTTCTGGTTATCCATAAGATTCTATATAGATTAAATAACTTGTTGTTAAGGTGGCGATAAACAACTCAGGATGATAATACATACGAGTCCCCTAGTAAATCATTCAGAAGATACCATAAATAATACCAACATGAAAAGATTAGCATATTATCATAAAATCCGCATCATCCCAATCCAAAAAATATAGAAATCCATCTTCTTTGGATTATATAATTTCAAATCCGAAGTAAATAAGATCAATCGATCTACACGTTCCATAACAAAGAAAGTTCATAAATTTGAATAATATGTCTTGATAAATATGTATAAATATCATAACGATCCAATAGTGAAATAATTAAATCCATATCAGAATTCTTAGATAACGAATTCTGAAAAATCGGAAGCAACATTGTTATATTTCCGCCGATAATTCGAACATTGAAATAATTATAGAAACTGATCTTCACCGTTGACAACGTAGAAAAATGTGTCGTTAATAATATACGTAAATTTCAGAATAATCCAAAGGTGAAATAAAGCACTACATATAGAATATCACAACTCAATATATCAGAAAACCCAGATTGAAACTTTGAAAGTTCGTCGTGAATTTAAAACCGAAAGAGAATTCAAAATCAATCTCCACCGTCTCGAACATTAATCAATACGTCTAGACTAATATAAATAAATTTCAGAAACATCCAACGGTCCAATTGTACAAACTAAATAGAATACCCGAACATCGCATTAATATAGGATTAGAAATAACAACCATATATTCGGATAGTAAACCGAAATATGAAAGTACCATAAAAACTGCTTTTCACCAATCAGAAGACCGAAAGATATGTATCAAACCATGCTAAAAATTTCAGAACAATCCGATGTTACAACTATGAGATTCGAATCAAAAAACCAACTTTTGTATACTTGAAAAATCAGAAACAGTCACTTGTAAACCAACGTTAATTCAAACATCGAAACGGCCATAAAATTCGATCTTTACCGTTCCGAACCGAGATAAATATGTTTAAAACTATATACCAAAATTTCAGACCGATCCAATGGTTCAATAATCAGAAACAAACTTAATAAAGAAGCTGCGCTGAATCGAAAATATATTCGCGTTTTCCATCCAAAACTCCGGGTAAAAACTCAATGGGATTTAAAATGTCCCCACGGACGGCGCCAATGTTATCGCTGCTAAAAATTGGTAATAACAAAATTTAGACCCCTTTTACAGATAGGGGTCGAACAAAAAAGTAATACGAAAGCAAGAAGTAATAAGACACGATTTTTGTAGGTGGAAAACCTTTCTGTAAAAGAAAGGATAAAAAACTACCCCGGCCGTAGCCTTTGAATCGACTATAAATGTGAAGTTCGTAGATGTAAAATAGGAGAACATGAGGTAGAAAACCAAAGAAAAAAAATCGTGTTTTGATGGCCGTAGTTGTAGGTTTCCCGGGCGAAAAAGAAAAGAATAGCGGCCTCCTCCTTAGGTCAAGAATCCAAGCCCTCCTCCTTAACCTTTTAACCATGATTATATAGGTGATTAGTCCAGCCCAATTATAACTCTCTCGGCCCATCAATAATAAGTCCAATAAATAATGATCCATGAAAATTTAAATTAAATATAAAGATTCATTAAATAATTAAACTGGTTGAATACCACAAAAGCTATAACGAAGTCAACCATCATATATCTCGATATTTTGAATACCATCATCTTCTTCAATAACGACTATATAGAAATAGATACATTCTCAAATAATAAATTCTAATGGCGATATCAAAGTAATAACAACATGACTTCATGTCATAGCATTTAAACTATATTTTAATCACATAAATCATGGTATAACCAAGTAATTCTACGTTCTAAAAACATATATTCATGTTTTAACAACATGAATTCAAGTTCAATTGAAATCAAAATCATCACACCTACAACATGTGAAACTATGTGAAGAATGACCCAAATAATATTCGTACAAATCACATTGTAAATTTGGTAAAACCAAATGTATTCAAAGTAAATTAGGGGTAAAATCATGAATACTTGTTGTTAATATAAAAAAAGTAAGTTCGAAAACGGAACGATCGTGCAAGTCATAACAACATGACTTCAGGTCATAGAATTTAAACTATAGTTTAATCACATAAATCATGGTATAACCAAGTTATTCTATGTTCTAACAACATGTATTCATGATTTAACAACATGAATTCAAGTTTAATTGAAATCAAAATCATCACACCTAGAACATGTGGAACTATATGGAAAATGAGCCAAATGAAATTTATACAAATCACATTGTAAATTTGGTAAAATCAAGTGTATTCAAACTAAATAAAAGCTAAAATCACGAATACTTGTTCTATATACAAAAGAAATAAGTTCGAAACGGAATGATTGTGCAAGTCATAACAACATGACTTCNATGACCAGTGAAGAAGATATTGGGAATTGAAGTCCAAAGAGACAGAGCTAAAAGACAGATAAGTCTATCCTAACACAGATATGCTGAACAAATCTTGAAGAGATTCAACTTAGAAGACTCTAAACCACTGGTAACCCCTATGTCTAACTCAATGCAACTCAGCAGAAGCCAAGAGCCAATGACAGTAAAAGAAACAGAGGAAATGAGGAACATACCTTACTCATCAGCAGTAGGCAGCCTCATGTATCTGGTCGTCTGCACCAGACCCGACTTGGCATATGCAGTATCCTCAGCAAGCAGATTCCTGGTAAATCCTGGCAAGGAACACTGGGAAGCAGTTTTGAAGATTATCAGATATGTCAGTGGTACAAGATTTATGAAACTAAACTATGGAGGAGAAGGAGACTCAGCTTTACAAATGTACTCCGATTCTGACATGGCAGGGGATTTCGACACACGGAGATCCACCTCAGGGTATATCTCCTTACTAAATGCAGGGGCTATCTCCTGGATGTCAAAGCTGCAAAAAAGCGTTGCCTTATCATCAACGGAAGCAGAATATATGGCGTTAACTGAAGCAGGAAAGGAACTAATATGGCTTAAAAGACTGAATAACGAGCTCAAACTTGGAATAGTCATGGAAGAACTTCACTGTGACTCACAAAGCGCCATTGAACTAAGTAAAAATGCAACCTATCATGCTAGATCTAAGCATATCGACATAAGAATACACTGGATAAGAGATGCAGTACAGACAGGAGAAGTCAAACTGAGAAAGGTACCTACTGAGACGAATCTAGCAGACTTTCTCACCAAAGTCGTGCCCACTGCGAAGCATCAGCTATGCGCTTCAACGGTGGGGCTGAAAGAAGAGGGAGACATGAAACCCTAGCAGCGGCCGTTCGTGTGATGAGTTGAGGGGGCGATTTGAAGAGTAAGTCATATATATATATGGCCAAAGTCCGATAAAATCAGCCCAAAACACGAAACTGCTCTTATCAGGCCAAGGTTAAATAAGGCCCAAAATCAAGTTACCGTTGGTTGGAAAATAACAGAATAAAACAGAGAAGGAATGCAGAACGCAGGCGTGCGACAAAATCAGAGTTTGAATGAATTCTTGGCAACCTGATTGTGAAACAAGAATCAAGGATCAAACTTCTGTGATCAAAGAGAGGAAGACGAAGATACCTCCTGCAGCGATGACTGTGATGGCATTTCCCGAGAGAGTTCGTCCTTCAGATTGAGGGGTGTTGGGATAGGCAGATTCTTTGATCTTTGTATCTGTAAAGAAACGATAACTAGTGAATTAGATCAAGTGGGGATCTCGTGGTTTTTCCTCCGGGTGTTTTTCCCGGTTTTCCACGTAAAAGTGCCAGTGTTCTCAATCATATAATCAAGATACTAAAAGGTTGAAAAAGGGAGATTAAGGGAGGAGAGGATCTTATCTGTTAAAGATTTAGCTCTACAAAGTGGTGGCCCATGCAGGTCACGAACCTGCGTATATAGTCTCCTGAAGCAGTCAAGAAACTGGATAAACAAGAAAAGAAATCAGAGAACATGGCAAGTGATTCATTCGTAATGATCAGACTTACCTCCAACAATTATCCAGAACGGAAAAACAGAATGGAGGATTTATTAAACAGCAGACTGATGTTTGATCCGGTGGAATTTGGGGATCAAAGACCAACAGAGTATACTCCTGAAATGTGGATGAAAATGCATAAACAGACCCTCGGTTTTATCAGACAATGGATTGACTCAACACAATATCATCATGTAAGTTCAGAGACAGACGCAAAACTGCTATGGAAAAAGTTGGAAAGAACCTTTGAATCTAAATCCACACAAAGCCAAGGCACTCTCCTACATCAACTATTAGGAATGAGGTATACAGATGGCGTGTCAATGCCTGATTATATAGGGAAATGGCTTGAAACAAAAAAGATGATGGAAACCGCTGACCTGAAACTTGAAGAAAAACTGGTGTGTCTATTGTTGCTGTACTCCTTGCCTCAGTCTTGGCAACCTCTTGTAATGTTACTACATGGAACTGCACCTAAAGATGGGCACAAATTAGAGGACATTAAAGAGCAACTTATAAATGAAGAACTGAGACGTAGAGACTACAAAACATCAGACCATCCAAAAGATACAGTCGCATATTCATCTGAAAAAAGGGGAAGGTCAGAACAGCGCTCTGGAAAGAATAAAAGAGACAAATCCAGGGAAAAATCAGTGGATAAAAAGTCACGGGAGAGAAAGAACCATGAAGGAAATGATGAAAGAAAGGAAACAAGAACATGTTTCCATTGCAAGAAAGCTGGACACCTAAAAAAGGATTGCTTTTACTGGCTAAGAACTAAACAAGATTCATCATCCACACATGGCCAGAACACTGCCACTGCAGAAGAAGAGGTACTGGTTTTGGCATTTGAATCAGAATCTTATTCGGAAAATGAAGCAGGAACAGAGTGGATTGTAGATTTAGGAGCATCATGTCATGCAACACCAAACAGAGGAATCCTTTCTAACTACATAGCAGGATTATTCGGCAAGGTGAAAATGGGGACTGAAACCACTGCAGATATTGAAGGCATAGGGGATATTCAGGTTGAAACAAGTCAGGGGATAAAAATGACGCTAAAAGGAGTGAAATACATCCCCAAACTCAGATTGAACCTACTGTCACTACATGCACTAGATGAGGAAGGCTTCACAAGCACCATTGCAAATGGACTGTGGAAGCTCACAAAAGGTTCCCTAATTGTGGCTAAAGGATCTGTGACCCACAATCTGTACAAAACATCACTGAAAATTTTTCCAGGAATAATACACCATATTCAGAATTATTCAGATTATGAACTATGGCATAAAAGGCTTGGACATCTATCTGAGAAGGGACTGAATCTTCTAAGACACAAGAAGCTTATAACAACAAACAGCAGTGGACTCAAGGATTTATGTGAGACATGTGAAGTTGGAAAGAAACAGAAAGTGTCTTTTAAAAGTACCATGGAAACCAAACAGAAACCGCTGGAATTGGTATTCTCAGATGTGTGCAGTGTAGATATCGAGTCAATGGGAGGGAAGAAGTATTTTGTGACATTCATTGATGATGCCACAAGGAAAAGCTGGGTATATCCAATGAAAACAAAGGATGAAGTAATTGACTACCTGAAAATTTGGCACTTAGCAGTAGAAAGGGAAAGTGGTATGAAACTGAAATGTTTCAGATCAGACAATGGTGGGGAATTTACATCAAATGAGATGAAAGCATACTTCAGAAGCTATGGAATCAGACATGAGACAACCGTCCCAGGTACACCACAACACAATGGGACAGCTGAACGGTTGAACATGACGTTATTAGACAGAGTAAGGTGCATGCTAAGAACCTCAACTCTGCCAAAATCATTTTGGGCAGAAGCCTTGGTGACAGCCTGTTATTTAATCAACATGTCCCCCACCTCAGCCCTGAATTTCGAAATTCCAGAGTGGAAGTGGAAAGGGAAAGCTCCGAAATATGATCATTTATGAATATTCGGATGCAAAGTACTGGTGTATGTTTCTAAGGACAGCAGAAAAAAATTAGAGGATCATGCAAAGGAAGGTATTTTCATTGGCTATGGGGACACCAAGTTTGGATATAAAATTTGGAATCCTATCACAAATAAAGTCACAAGATCTAGAGATGTGACTTTTTTGGAAACTAAGTGCATAAGGGACTTGACAAGTGAAATAGAAAAAAATTCAGAAGAAAGAAACAGGCAAAGGAGAATTCCAGATTGTACCTTTCAGATTCCAGTGCACCTAGCAAGAAGCAACTTACCAGTTACCACTCAGGGGGTGGATACAGAGAATCCAGCAGACATTGATCTGTAGCAGCCTCCTGTACCTACTGAAGAACCAGAGGAACCTGAGGAAACAGAATCGAGCCTGATCAGAAGGTCAAACCGTATCAGAATTCCAACAACAAGATATCCTACATCTGACTATGTTATGGTGACTGAGAACGGAGTACCTGAGAGTTTTCAAGAAGCTGTAAACAGAAAAGACAGTAAATCGTGGTGGAAAGCAATGATAGAAGAATGGGACTCATTAAAGAAAAATGACACGTTTGATCTGGTGAAACCCCCTCCCACTAAAAAGATTCTCGGAAACAAGTGGATCTACAAACTAAAGTAAGAGGCAGATGGAAGTCAAAGATACAAAGCTAGGATCGTAGCGAAAGGTTTCACTCAAAAGGAAGGGATAGATTTTGCTGAAATATTCTCCCCGGTTGTCAAATTGACATCTATCAGATTAATTCTAGCATTTGCAGCTTACAAAGACCTTGAACTTGAACAGCTAGATGTCAAAACAGCATTCTTAAATGGGGAACTGGAAGAGGATATATACATGGCCCAACCAGAGGGCTTCATCAAGAAAGGGACT
>RWGZ01001791.1:51368-185811 GCA_009725065.1 Utricularia reniformis | reverse complement strand
GAAATAATAAATCACGTAAGTACTTTTCAAACTACTCTTTTCTTAATCTTTCTTTACCAGTATCAATGTACTGGTTCCTACCCTTAACCTTTAGTTTACGCATCACCTCGGGTTAAGGAATCTTTGCATAAGAAACCTAACTTTAGAAGTGGACAGTAAGCGCGACCAAACCATCAACACTACCGAAGTTTCGGTAATTCTTACACTTTTTAATAATCTTTTACTTTTTTGGCCCACTTCCTTAACTTTCTTTTCTTCCAAGTTAGCTTGTAACTTGACTAAAACCATATCAAAGACATGTTGTCAGGGTTGTGCGTCCACACTCCCTCGAATATTCACATAAGACACATAACATCACATAATCTTTAAAAATTGTTTGCTAAAAACTTTAGTAGTCTGTCGAGTTAAAACACCATCAACTATTTGAAGACTCAAATGATCTTCAAAATTCATGAAAACTACTTTCATTGAAAAGCCAATTGACATGGCTAAAAACGGATAAGAGAAATCGTTTCCATCTAAGCAATCTATAGTCCTCTAAATATCATAAAAACATGGCCAAAACTGTTTTTTATAAATTTTATAGTTCTGAACCATCTTCACAAACATAGTAAAACCTTAACATACAAACTACTTCTTACTTAAAAACCATTTTACCATGAAACTAGACTTCATAAGGAAACTAAACATGTATAGCGCATCATCAAAAAACAAGTATATGAAAATTAAAAAATTAAACAAAACAGTAAAAACATGAACTTGTGAAAAACTGCTTTAATGCATTCCTCCTCTTCATCCCACTTACCTCCTACTTTCTTTGCTTCAAGACAAATTCATTTCCTTTACTATGAATATAACCTCAACCCGATGAATAAAAAACCACCCTTATCATGAGAAACTACTCCTAAAACCTAATATCAAAATTTCCACAACTAACTCTACCTTTATTCACTTTTCATGGTGTTCTTTCATTCATTATCTTCACTTTCCTTTTCACAAAATGTTCCTTGGTGAAAACCCTTTGAAGTCCTAGCTTATCCCTTAAGAATGAAATTTAAATGTCATTTTTGTTGGATTTATCTCATGTCAACCAATGACATTTTTCCTAACCAAAAATGACATTTTCCTTAATAATGCATTTCTTCCTTTCTTGTGTTGCATTTTCTTCCTGCAATGTTTTATCTACTTACACTCCATTTCAATTATGTATGTAGTATGTTGTGGGTTTTAAACCTGGTGCAGTCAACAGGCACGTGGGTCTTAAGAAAACGGAAGGTGGTTATGGCATATACAGTGTCATTAGTACCGATGAATGTGGAAGGATTAAAAGACATTCTATCCTCTTATTGTCGACGCCAAAAAGTTGTGGTTCCTTTTTAGGGGTTGCAACAATCATCGGATTCTGATCGTAATAAATGATCAAGATCTGATTTTTAGTTTTGTTGTTTGTGGAGACAACTTTAAAAGAATAAGAAACGAAGGAACACGACTATTTAACATGAAAACCCGAGATAAAGGGTAAAAAACCACACTGTCAAAAGGGAATCCTCTATGACAAATTAAATAAAGATGGGTTGGCGATACAACAGTAATTGGGACAATGGGAAGAACAATAGTAAAAAATAACGTGAAGAAAAAGCAGTAGGTTGATATGATCAGAAAACGACTTGGAAGTGGAGAATAAAATGTTCTTAGATCTTATAACATTTCTCCTTATATAGGAGTGATTGTCGACTTTCTTCCATAATTTTGCTCCAATCCGTTATTAAATCTCTACGGAATACGTCAAATCTTACTTAATTCGCCAAACCCATTAATTCACTGCAATATGCACGTCGACCATAACGGCCGTTACTTCCTTTTGGATAAGACAATTCCATGTGGCATGAAACCTCCAAGTTGAGGGGACCGTTCCGATGTCCTGGTGCTTGATCCAACACTTTATGTTTTTTATAATGATAGTTCTCTAGTGGGCTGGCCTTGGATAGTATACATTTGACTGGACTTTGATCTCATAATCGTTAAAAGCGAACTATCTTTCGGTTTTGAGCCTACTATATTAAATGGGTTGCGACCTTCACGTTATATTTGATCCCCGGTTCCCATCAATGTTATTCATTGAGGTGGTTATTTCTTTGAAGTATCTCAAATGAAAAGTATTCATATCATTTCTATTAACAATCATGAACTTTGATTTTGGGATTTGTAACTATGATTGTGAAATGAGAAATATATAAAGTGTGATTCGAACACTGTTGATATGATGTAATTTTCAAGAATAATTACTAGAAGTTTATCATTTGTTATACTTGTAAGTTGTATGCTTTGTATAAACAATTATAGATGTATTTTAACAATGTAGCCTTTTTCATATATTATCAAATAAATCTAGTTTGTATGAGATTTTAAACACAATCTAATTCATTTCTGNTGATTTCTTCTTTAATTTGATTTTTTTATTAATCAGAAACGTATCTTATGTGCTTTCACGATTTTTTAATGTTGTCGATCTACTTGTGAATTCTTCGTACAAACGATGATGGATAAAAAAGTGGTTGTTTTTGGGGAGATAGTAGAATCGACGAACGATATTCATTTTTTATAAGTTAAATTTTCTTATATAATGAATTGATAAATATTTGTAATTTTAAACTTGACTTTATGCAATTTTCTACAAATTCTAACAATTATTTTTTTAAATTTTGTTTTTAATTAATATTATTTTATTTAATTATACGAGTTGATTCGAAAATCTGATTCTTATACTCTTGACGAGTCGTGTCGAGTCGAGTCGAGTCTCACCTAGTCGGTCGAACGAGTCGATGGCGCATATATTAGAACTCGATCGAAGATAATTTAAATAATTGAAATAATGAACAAAATATACCTATTTTCAGTAAATTACAGAATAACCGTGTTGTGGATTTGAAAAGATACTTTGAATCAAACCTTTTATTCTATCCGAATTAATCGAATTTTTAATTTATATGCTTGTTTATATTTATTTGAACTTGAATTCATATTCCAATATTGTTCATATATTTATATGTATACCACGTTTTATTCAAATTATTGGTTCGAGCATGTTTTAAGAATCTATTGAAATTTGTTCGAATTTATATTAAAATGATTTTTTAAATTAAAGTTGAAAATAAAAAATGATATAATTTCATATTTGAAATAAAATAACAAGTATTTTATAATATCTATAATTCAATAACAATTATGAAAATATTGAATAAATAATTTTTTAGATTATGATTTTTAAAATTTAATATTTAATAATATATTTATATTAAATATAGAGAAAATGGAATTTCATAGTTTTAGTAAATGGTGTCCCTATCATTTGTAATAACATATTTGTCCCTCAAACTATAAGGTTTTAGCAAATATAATCGTCCAAATTTATAACATTTGGCAAATCAGATTCATAAAACGGTAAAATCGATTCCCAAAATTTGATATTGATCGAGAATCTCGATTACAAGAATTATAAACTTTAGTGACCTATTATAGCATATAAACTAAATTTTGCGTCATAGTTTTGTCAAAACATATAAAGTATGAGTTTTGATTTCTTTATATTCATACTTTTGAGATTATAATTACCATAATTATAAAATTTTATGGATCAAAATTATCAAATGAAAAATCAAATTTATATTCATTAAAATTATAATGAATAATTTTAAATATTTGAACAAAATTTATATTTAAATGAATAAAACACATGATATACGAATGGTAAATATTTTACAAACGCACGTTTGGAAGGCAGCCCTGCTTTGAGTTATGAATAGCGTGTGGTGAAGTAAATCACTGGTGCCTTCGGTTAATGAGTCAACATGAGTATGATGTGATGTCATATGGACACGTGTCGAATATTGATGCAATTTCACCAGGCACGCCTGTTCCGTGTTCGTTTATGTGACAAGTTGCAGTAAATGATTTAACCTTAACGGGCTTCCTTGTTGGGCCTGGGCTCATAATTTTGCTGTTAATTATGAGTGTCTATGGTCCAACCCCATATAAACAAGTCAATTTGTAAATCAACCCGTGAAAAATGAATGTATTTGTTAGGCCGTAAAAATTATTCTATCAATGTGTACGGATCAATGAGTTGTAACTATACATCACATATAATGAGTTTGTTTGGTACCCCGATTAAAACAACGGTGAGGTGCGATGAGATGTTGAAATCGTGATTTTTTTAATGCGCACAAAACATAAGGTTAATTGCGATGTGATAATCTTTAAAAAATCACGATATCATCACAGCTATTAAAACCAACTTTGACATCATCGTGATTTGGAAAAAACTCATTTACCCTTACTTCTATTAATTATAATATAATTATATTTATTATTATATATATATATAAGGATATATTAGTATTTTTACATAAATCACGATCATAATATCGCAATTTTACTAAATATACTTAAAAATTATTGATCATCATATCTCACCACACCTTAATACACTTCACTACATCTCACCACATCTCAACACACCGTAATTTTAAAAAGTTGAACCAAGCAAACCCAATATCTTATTAGGTTGTTTGGGTACCCGCATTCAACATTGGTGTAAGAACTATATATTTAAACGTTTTTTTGTTTATGAAATATAAAACAAATTTATTCCTTAAAACAACGGCCCAACCAACATTACATAAACAGCTTCAAAATTAAGTTGAAGTAAAAAAGGTCGGGTCGGGTCGGGTCTGGTGAAACGGTAGAGGAAATATAGAAGATATTGTATTAGGCCTGCAAAGCACAAACCCGGCCCATTCTATTATAATCAATATTTGACCGAAGGAATTGAATCCCAGTTCGAGTAGCCGCCGCCGCCGCTACCACCACCGCTCATCTCCGGCGCCATTTCCGATACGCTCCACACTTTCACCGATTTATCCAAACTCCCACTATAAACCAACCATTTTTTATCACCGCCTTCGCCTGAGTTATCGGCGTCTTGATCGACGGCGATGCATTTCACCGGTCCCGTGTGTCCTGTCAAAACGGAGAGGCAAGTATGAACGGAGCCCTCCCTTCGCCAAACGCATATAGTCTTATCGGCGGAGCCGCTGAAAACCAGACACCCCACTGCCGCGAGAGATAGAACAGCAAGCTTGTGGCCCTTTAGAACGCCACCGTGAGCCAGCTGCTTCTCCTTCTCCCAGAAATTCACCACCCCATCGGACGAACCAGAGTAAACCACCGAGCCACTGTCGTTAACTGCCAAAGATGTAACCGCCGATTCCTGACTAAGAAGTGTCTGAACCAAATTATGCTTAACCGTCTTTCCTTTCTGTTCCCTCTGCCAAACTTTAACAGTTCCGTCAGCAGAGCCGGTGAAAACCACGCCATCGCTGCCTGTAACCACCGCATTCACAGCGTCATCATGAGCCTTAACAGATTCTATACATTTGAAACTCTCCGGTCTCCACACCTTGAATGTTCTATCCCACGAAGCTGAATAAAGAAGCCCATTTTCATGGCACATACTCAGGCATGAAATAGCGTCGGTGTGCTTAATCCAGACGGCGGTGCGTTTACGCTTCACTTCTACATAATTACTGGGCTTTATAGAAGCTTTAAAAATGTCGAAAAACATAGGCATTGTTCCAATTCTCTTATGAACACTTGGATCTTTAGGACTTATCTTCCAAACACGAATCTTACCATCTTGATGACCGGTAAAAATCTTGTCGCCGGAGATAATAATCGCCTTAACCAAACCGCTGTTAGATTTGAAAACAGAGTATTCTTTCATACTTTTCCATACACGTATGTTCTTGCTGTCTGAACCTGTGTACAGTATATCTTTCCTCGCAGCAAGAGAATAAATATGTCCTTCTTCTCTAACAAGAGAGCCAATTAGGCTATGCTGCGGTTCTGTTCCGGCAGTTTCTTTACCGGGATCAGACCAAGGGGCGGTGAACGGCGCCGGCTGATTCCACGGCGATCTCATCATCGGAGATCCTTCTCCACTGAGACGGGTGACATCGTAAGCTGAGAAACTGCTCTGCCTGTCAGATGCATCAGTTGCGGAGGATGTGCTGGAGGCTGACTGATCCATATTTGCAGCAGCGTGATCGTAATTTTTTTCTTCAATTCTTCATACCGTTGATGATTATGGAATCCATTTGAGAGGAAGATAAAATCAATGGAGAAACAAGAGAATGAACGAGAGCTTTTGTAGGGAAAGGGAATTTATTAATGGCGGGAGATTGACGGCCCATGCAATCATCTTTTTATCCTGAATCCCAAATTGAAATTACAGCCACTAGAAAATTCGGACAAGGTAAAGAACACACAAATGTAACAAGATCATATTATATATGTTACTATAGGAAATGTTTGGTTACAATAAACCTTATAAAATGTATTTAAGTGGACCTTCTTCTACCTGAATTTAATTATCATAATTTGTAATGATATATTTAGGGTAAAGATTCATCTCTCATTTGCACGATACTATCCATTTCGAATAAAGCTAATAGAAACGATTTCTATTTAATTTTCAGGACTTTACTTTTTCCCTAAACTCTAACTTCTCAATGGATCACCCATAATGATTCTATTCCAGGATGAGTACGTTTAATTTTTTGGTTCTAACGAGAACCTTGCTACTTTGCTAAGGAAAAATCCTCGTGAAGTTGATGGTGAATCAGTATACTTAATCTCTAATCGTTTCCCATTAATAACTGATGCATAGATTTGCCTAATGTGTCTCAACACCAAGGGGTCTTACAATTTAATCCCAAATTTTCAGGTTTTGATAAATTTGATCTTCCATATTTGTAACATTAAGCAAATCAAATTCCCAAAGTGGCAAAATCGATCCTTAAAATTTGATACTAACCGAGGATCGCATTTGACAAAATTGAAAAACTTTGTGAACCAATTATATCATCCATACAAAATTTTGAGGATTAATTTTACCAAAACTTACAAAATATTAGGACCGATTCTACTATATTTATACTTTGGAGATCACAATTATGAAATTTTCGGGATCAAAATTTCCAAAACCATAAAACTATAGAAACCAAATTTGCATCTCGCTCTAAAGAAAAATAATAAATAAGAGAACAGGGATCACATGGAAGTAACTATGTAGAGAAAAGATGCATTGTTGAAGTAGAATGTTATATAGTCCTCCTATTTCTATGTAATCTTCAAAATCACACATGACAACGCAACCCAATAATGAATGATCATGGCATAAACACATATCGACATGAAGAAGGACAATGTTAATGAACCAAAATATTAAAATTACTCGTATACTAGGCAAAGATTAAGCTCACGTATAACTTAAGAATGAATCAAGGCATTTATGTATAAGCATAACTTGTTCTGGTTCAATGTAAAAGGGAGCTTACTTGGGAAAAGAATGTGAATATGAATAAATATGAATCAAGCTGTTGCTAGAGGCTTTGCTTTTCGTATGTGGCCAATGCTATTCACAAGATCTTTTCTGGTGCAAACTGGGAACATGTTGATCTTTGTTAGACCGATGAGTCGCCAGTGAATGTACGGAAAACTTAGCTGATCACGAGATGTGAATCGAACTACTTCATTGAACCAAAGACACATGTATAAATTTGTGGATGGAGTGTGCTTCCTCACAATTATAGAAGCCTCTGAAAGAGCTGCATAAGGAGTATCACGAATTCAGGGTATTTTTCTTATTGAGTGATGAAATCGTAATTAATACCTTTTTTGCCATTGAATCTTTTATCTTCGGGAAGGCGATCAAGCCGATATTGTGATATTTGTATGTCAACTTCTTCTGGGGTGGCCTTGTTTTTCTTGACAACAGCCTTTGCCTCATCGTACACACTACTTCGTGCTCCATGTTCGGAGATTCCAAGTTCGTGATTTGAACGCCATAGCAAGGCCTCCAAGACGCCAAGAGGGTCTCTCCTGAATTGAGATTTCGAATCTACCCATATAGAATACCTAACATTTGGAAACAGGCGATGCGAAAGCATCTGGAATATGCATTTGCAATGCCACAATATAAACAGAACACACTTTAATGGAGTTGAGAAGGATCAAAATCAATGGAATTTAATAGCTTCATGTACCTTTGGAATTTTTCCATTCAGTCTTTGGTCTTTAAAAGGTAAATCTCGAACTATAATAACTCGCCATTTGCCAACAAAGTGATCTTTATCGAGTTTTATTCCACTCAATTCCAGAGCTTCAAGAGTAATATAATCCCAGAATGCAACATAGCAAACCTGCACAAGTTATCAACGAAATCAAATATACGAATTTATGAATCCTGGACATCGGGGAAGACTACCTTTTCAAGAGATGTCTTAGTCATTCCTATAGGCTGATAAAGATCATCACCACCACCAAATGTACAGGTCGAAACCACGATTTTACAGTTTCGCATAAAGCTTTTGTCTTCATCAGAAATTCTAAATCCTCCTGATTCACTGTAGAAACCACATGCGACCTTCATCATTTCAGTAACCTGTAACATAATGTTATTCTGATTCAGAAATTCAAAATTTACGAATGCGATCATTGCAAAAAATCTCGTTTATACAACCCCTTTCCGAAGCACAAGAAACGCAGCAATCATTTAAAATGAAAAGATAGCATAAAACTTTTACCTGAAAACTTTGGTTTCTTTGCTCAAGAGTTTGGTACCCGGTGAAAGAATTGAATCGTAAAGAATCCAAAGATGAATGTGATAAGTTCAACTTCTCTTCACCATTTGTAGCAGTGTTGGTCAGATAATCCAACCTTTTAATCGGACCAACGGATTCAATATCTTTAGGAATATCTAAAATCTCAAGTTCTTCAGAAGGTAGGAGCTTCAAACAAACTGAAATATTTCATAAATCATCATAAATAATCAATCAGATTTCCATGCATACACATGGGATTATGAAGAACATGAACTTTCTACAGACAATTGAACAAAAAAATTCTTCTTCCCTAATATGGAATACTCACCGCAAAGGTATATATAAAGATGTACTACATTCATGATCTAACACATAATCCAAAATTGACCATTANATGTTGTAGTTGCGAGCAAATGGAGGTAAGTCGATCTGAATCGTCGATTATTGACTGATGATTGATCAAAAAAATTCGTTGTTACAGCCCTTAGGTGCGAAATTCGCTTCTTTAAACGATGGTCGGAGTCTCTGTTTAGAGTGCCTCGACTCTGCCATTATGGATACCGATGAATGCCAATATTTGTTTGTTGATATACTCGAATTCTATGAAGGATTGAACATGAAAATCACTCAACAAATACCTCTACTTCTTGTTGAGAGACAAGCTTTAAATGAAGCCATGGATGGTGAAAAGCATGTAAGATTCGAAATCTCACAACTTCGAACAATTCGATTATTCGAGTGGCATTCGGTTTATGTTTTTCCATTTTAGGGTCATTATCACATGCCGGAAACTCGAGGTCTTTGTCTCTCCGAAGAGCAAACAGTGAGCACAGTAAGCGTCTCATTGTATTACCCTTTTTTTTAGTGAACCGGAGATTTTCGGTTCGGTTCAAATAGAAGGAAATTTTACGGTTCATTACGATTTGAGCAACGGTTCGTACCGGTTTATCTGAACCGGAAACTTTCTGGTTCGATCTATCAAACCGGTTTAAAAACACCGGTATTACCACATGACATTTATCGTTGTTGATCATTTGAAACTTTTCTAGATAATGACACGGCCAGGAAGGTCAGGAAGCGTGCGTTCTGAGCCTCGTAGGCTACGACGCCATTGTGAGGTCACAGCAATCCTCATTTTATACGGTCTCCCGAGGTACACTTGATAACTTAGGAATCCCATTTTGGTACACTAAACTTTAGCCATATAACAACACACTCAGGTTACTCACTGGATCAATATTGGCTCATGAAATGATGCACGCTTGGCTTCGACTCAACGGTATTCTCTCGAACCATTCTCGATAACGCTACGTTATTACCTTATTCGGAGTTAATGTTTTAGGATTTCGGACATTAAGACAAGATATCGAGGAGGGTATGTGTCAAGTAATGGCGAGCATGTGGTTGGAGTCTCAGATTTTAAACATTTCGGAAGGGGAAAACACGGGAACATCATCGTCATCGTCGAGGGTATTAACAAGATCTCGATTTGAGAAGAAACTGAGTGTTTTTTTTAAGCACCAAATTGCTACGGATACGTCTGTTGTGTATGGGCATGGTTTTAGAGCTGGGAATGAAGCAGTTTGTAAGTTTGGATTGCAGAAAACACTTGATCACATACGGGAAACTGGGAATTTGCCTTACTGATTCTTATTCACTTGCACCATTTATCTTATTCTTTACTTAATCCCCGCGATGTTTATAGCAGCAGCAGTGAAATAGTTATTAAAAGCAATACACAAAACCGTGAAATTACACATGATAGGGAACTTAAAAATTAATCATAAATAATTGTTGACATATATATAAAAAAGGGTGATGTTTGACCTAGTTATGTAAAAGATATATTACATTTTTTGAGTAAAAATATGTATTTGTAGACTTCCAATTTCATTAAATACACATAAAATATCTCAAGTTTCCAACAACGTTTATCATTGTCACTTTAATTAACTCGTTAATATTTAATATTTTATACACAATTCTCGAACATAAATGGTCAATTTTATATAATTTCTCAAACGAATCTTATTTGCGTACTTTGTGATGAGTTTTCAACGGTTTTCAACTTACGAAAAACTGTTTTTTAGAATGTCAGGAGTAAAAAACAAACGGTATTGATAACTTTAAATGTCATTCTTCTAATTTTGTAAGTTGGAGGGTATACTATTTACATAGCTCGTAAATTAGAGGGTTAATTATGCAATTTTCTAATTCGAAAAATGCATCTTTGTTTGATATTGAAGTTTATACCTTTATTCATTTTAATATTTTTTAATCATTTTTTAAATGGAAAAATTTCATTTTTGATCTCTCAAATTTACTTCAAAATCAATTTTAATCAATCAATTTAAAAAAAATGAAATTAAAATTTTCAAATTTAATATATTATCAATTTTAATCCAAAATTACTAAATTATCCTTAATTTCAAATAATAATAGTTAAATCAAGTTTCATTATTTATAAACCAATGTTTTAACTAATGTTTTCATACCGATCTGGAATTCTGTACTAGACCGGTATATCGGACGGTGCCAATTTTTTTTAAATAATATTTAATTAGTTTTTTCTGGTCGGACACGTAAATACCCGGAAAATGACCCAAATACATGGTATCGATCGGTACCAACAAAAATACCGGTAATGTCCTAAATATGATGTACCGGACGGTATACCATCCAATATAAAAACACTGGTTTTAACTATGAAATAAATTTGGCTCTATGCTAAAAATAATTTGTCGATAAAATGAATGAAATTTTATCAAAATTTCGGATAAAATTCAAAATGTAAATTTATGTATTAAACATTGTCTTTATATTAGTCTTTATGTCACCGATATATTGGCATGTATATCACTATTGACTGGTAACACCCCGATATCACATTGTTTGGCCTATTAAAAATAAATATTTTAATATTAAAAAAATTAGTGTAATTGATTTATTAGTTCTAAGTATTGGTGTTAAATGAATTTTTATAAATTTTAATAATATTTCAAATGAATTATACTACTATTATTATACAAAATGTTCTTATATATTAATCAATAACTTATTTAATTTAAAAAAATGTACATAATTAAATAATAAATATAATTTTTAGGTTAACAATTAATTTATATACTTGAAATGATTAGTATACCGATGTCATACTAACCGATATAAATGTGATGTTTAACACACAAATTTACATTATGAATTTTGGGTCAGAAATTTTTAAAAAATTTCATTCTTTTTTATCGAAAAATTATATTTAGTATAAAGTCAAAAATATCTATAATAAAAACATAAGTTTATAAATGGTAGAACTTAATTTAGCTTTAATTACTATACTTATTTGAAATTAAAGGTAATTTAGTAATTTTGGACTAAAATTGATAATATATTAAATTTGAAGGACTTAATTTCATTTTTTTTGAATTGAGAGATCAAAATTGATTTTGAAGTAAATTTGAGGGACCAAAAATGAAAATTTTTATTTTTTATATGGAAGATAAAGATTTTGATAACTTTTCCCACAAAATAAATCTAAAGTAACAAGAGAAGAAATACTTGAATGTTAAAGTAAATGAAAGCTTCAAACAAAAATTGTTAAATTGTGTACTTCAAGATATAATGGTTTTATTTTTTCCTTAGGTATAAACTTCACAGTAGGTCATACATTATTATGTTTCTACTCCATGGTGAACACACTTAATTTTCGGTTATATTGAAATTCTTACAATTTTGTTAGAGAAAATGTATCGTGGGTAGACGAATCACTATACTTAACATATGATCGTTCCACATAGTGATTGGTTTTTATAACAAAAATTATAAGGATCATAATTAAAAAACTTTAGAGACCAAATTTACTAAAATAAGGAAAATCTAATTATCAAATTTATGTATCGCTCATTCAAATATAACAATTATGACACATCAACGAGATGTGGTTTGCATTGATTTATAAAAAGATTGAACATCGTTTAATTGACTTATTCAAGTCTTTTACGATATAATTTTTTATCTTTTATACGTTATATCCATACAATAATTTCCATGTAAATTGATGACTACATAAATTTAACATAGTAACTACATGTAATTTTGAATACCTAAAAGTATGAAAAAACAATATATGAAGACGCCAAAATTTAATATAGTTTGAATAAATGGGAACACGTAGACTTAACGTGTCACAAATCGAATCCGCGTTTACTCCAATTTCTTATCTTCGTATCACATTTATTAAGGCACGTGACAGTATAACAATTTTTCTTCGTCTTCTTCTGACAGTAAAATAAATAAGACTTTATATTAATATATTACACACGAAAAATTACTCTTACACGCTACCACTACACATGGAAGTAGCCAATCCAATTAGTCCGAAACATTATAGAATTTATAATCTATTTTTTGAAACAGAACAATATCCATTTTAAATTCTAATTATAAATTCTAATTATAATGCATTCTGGTTTTTTAACTATAATATATAATCAAGTTCAAACTTGATTCTGAAAATGCATTATGCATTATACTCATTATTTTTTACGAGAAAATTACGACATTGACCCCCAATGTTTAAGATAATGTAAAAGCGATGTCCCCAAAGTTTGTAATTTGCATGGGAACCCCTTGAAGTTTCAAAACCGTTTAAAAATGACTCTCGAGTAAATAGTAGTAGTTTTTCGTATAAGTGATTTTGATAATTTATGCATTATTTTTATAATTTTCAAAGTTTAGAAACATTGTCATTTCATTTTTTTTCAATGTTAATTGATCAATATAAACTATTGAGACGTTTAAAAAATTAACGAGTATTATGATTCAATATAAACGTTTTTGAAAGTTCGGGGATCAACAACGCAATTTTGAAACATGGAAGAAAAATCACACATTATATCAACTTCGAGACTTTTATGCAATTTACAAATTTTGATGCACCGTCTTACATTGTTAACTATATTTTTCATATATATACATTTTTTTCCGAATCAAATTTTCATCGTTTGTATCATAATGAATTCTTTTTTTTCTAAAATTTGGTATTTATATTATCACTTGTTGAGTTTCTTATTCGACAATATCTTATTCAATATTTTTGTTTTTTTTTATTATATGATTTTTAAATAAAAANTATTGAGACGTTTAAAAAATTAACGAGTATTATGATTCAATATAAACGTTTTTGGAAGTTCGGGGATCAACAACGCAATTTTGAAACATGGAAGCCAAAATCACACATTATATCAACTTCGAGACTTTTATGCAATTTACAAATTTTGATGCACCGTCTTACATTGTTAACTATATTTTTCATATATATACATTTTTTTCCGAATCAAATTTTCATCGTTTGTATCATAATGAATTCTTTTTTTTTCTAAAATTTGGTATTTATATTATCACTTGTTGAGTTTCTTATTCGACAATATCTTATTCAATATTTTTGTTTTCTTTTTATTATATGATTTTTAAATAAAAAAATATTATTAATTTATTTTGTAATTTAAAATATTATTTTAATATAAAATTATAATTTCAAATTTATAAGAAAGGGAGATAATTATTTTGTACAAGGTAACTTAGTTAAAATTCTACATTTCAATTACAATATTTTTGCAGAACACTTTTATATTTTATAATTCATTATATATTTACACAGAACACTACGCAGATTCTAATTATACATTTTGATTCTGCATTCTAATTATAAATTCTGATTATACATTATATAATTTGTGCAGAACACACACTAAATATCCATTCTTAGTCGTATTTGAATTTTTTTATAGTATTTTCATAACAAATATTAACGTTCGTAAATAAATAAATTATTTTTATTGATATTTAATATAAATATATAATTAATATTGTATTTTAAAAAATACACAAATCATCTATCCAAATTCACTTTATCTCCTTGATATTATATTTTCTTCTAAATATGAATTGTATTGGTTCAATTTTCCTATTTTTTAGAGGAAACGATCTTTACAGGCATGCACCAGCGCCGAAATTGCATCCGTATATTGAATTTTAATATTAAATTAAAAAAAAATTGAACGAGTCGTTTGAATAAATTATTCAAACGAATATGAACATTATAAATACTTGAGCAATGTTCGAACATAAATTCTCATTCAAATAAAACATGAATAAAAATATAGCGTGTGATTGATTCGAATCGAATAACAATGTACATGGATCCTCATTTTGGTATATTATTTATCATTTTTAGTCATGCATTACATTAAAATATAAATAAAAATAATATGGATTATATATTCGGTGGATCTACAGCCTAGCTAGGATTTTATAGCCTATAATTGTCTATTTTTTTCGAAATTTAATGTTGAAAATTAAAATTAGATATTCCCCACTTTTCACTTTTCACTTTACACTTTACACTTTAAAATAACTCCTTACTCACCAAGATATCTGGAATTAATGTAATGTAATGTAATATAATATAAATTAGTGGGATTCTTTTCAAAAAAATAAAATAGAATGAAAAGAATTATATTATTCAGTTATTACAATTTCTATGTTATAATAACAATCGACAGAATGCATTAATTATTTAATTATCATGGGGTGTGGTGTGTGATGACTGATGATTCAATACCGACAACGTGTGCCCACGATATTGTAATTAAAATTATTTATGAAAATAATTCTATAATTTTCAGAAATAGTAATTATATTTAAATAGTTACAAAAAAACTCTTTTAAATTATAGAACATATAGAATGTGACTTGTCAATTAAAACGGTAATATTTATTGGTATCGGATCAATGTTTTAAAAATGAGTACTAATAACATTAATATAACTGATATGTATCATAAATTTAACTAAATAATAAAATAAATTATTAATATAGAGAAAATCTAAAATTTTTTAGTCATTTTTAATTTATATTGTTCGTAATTTAAAAAAATGAGAATAAAAAAATTCTAAAAACTTCATATCTCTTTATTTCATAAATCCAACAAATTAGATATGACCTGCTCAAAACCCATACTGATCTATATTTTCTCAAGATATTAGCTAGTGTATCTGAAATATCTTATATATATGAAATTTAAAACATTGATCTAAATAGAATTGGCTTCTTTAAAAGGCATACGAAAATGGAATTACGAATTGGTAATATTCAAAATTAAATAAAAAGATAATTAAAATTTCTTCATCTTATTCTGCTAATTTGATTTTGGATTTGATTAATTTTTACGTAGTATTTTATTTACGGTCAAGAATCAAAAGAAAATGCGGGCTTCAGTAGATCGTATGGTGCCCAGAGAGCATCCAAAGGACATGGCCGGCCGGCGTCAAGCCGGGACCAAGGCTTTCCCTTTCCGCTCCAATGAAGAAGACTCACTGGACCTGGGTGTAGATCCCGGCAGAGTCCACGGAAGTTATCGCCTCCTAGGCCGTGCTGGTTCCACCGGTGATCTACAGATGATATTTTTCCGGCGAAAACGAGCAAAAATGGCGGTAGAGAACCCAGTTCATAGATTCTCATTCTCTTCTGTAACTCCATCCATTCTTCAATCTTCCTCGTGTAGTCACCGGCGCGCCATTTATTTAGATCAATAACCATCACACCGGTGTTAAAGTAGCAAGCTTTTCTGTCAGCAAACGTCTCGGAGAGAGATGGGTTTGACCAGAATGTCGGCGTGAAGTAGAACGTAAAGTTCGCGTTACAATACTCCGGTGCAGCTAACGCCGCGTCGTCTCCAATCTCCGTCGCGGCAAGCTTCGCAATATCGTCAACTAGAACGAGGTCGGAATCTAGATACACAACGCGGCGGACGCAAGTCGGCAGCAAGTTCGCTAAATAACTCCGGGCGTAATTTAATGGGCAGTCAAGTGCAGATCGAATCGACGTCGATATCAATCCCGCCACCGCGGAATCATGAAATCGGTAAATCCCAAAACCCAGATACGGAAACGACGTCGTAATCGTTTCCCGGAGAGAGGATTCTCCACCGGCAGCCTCACCGACAACAAAATGGAAGAAAACATTTTGTGGGCAAGAAGAATGTTGAAGAATAGACAGCACCGCCGCCATTGATCCACGAATGTAAGCTTTATCAAGAGCCATAGCGACATGGACGACGTCGTTAGAACAAACAAGTCCTTCACTTCCCGCCGCATCGAACTGAATCCAGGGACATTCTCGTGAATTGTAGAACTCCGGTGCTTCTCTGAAACTGTACCTTAACGCTAGAGAATCAACGAAGAAGAGTACAAGGAAAGAGAGAATGCGCTTCATGTGGTCGTGAGAGGAGTTGTCTGAATAAGTTCAGTGAAATGGCTATTCATATATGGATTTATGTACACGCTTTTCGTACTTTAAATACGGGGAATATTATCACTTACAATGTCTTGACTAATTTGAATTAATGAAGAGTTATTTTATATAATTATAATAAAATAATATTAAAATTTTAATATTTATCTCAAACATAGGATATTCTTAAATCGCCATTTTTTAACACAAACAAAACAAAAAAAAATTTACGTTAAAATAAGTTGTGATATCATTTGATTTAAGAAATGATTAATTTACATTTTCCTCTAATAATTATAATATGATTCTATTAATTTTTATATAAGGGTTTATTCATATTTTTACATATAATACCATGATTTTACAAAAAAATATTTAAAAATTCATGACCATCATATCTCACAAAAACTCAATTTTAAAAAGTTAAATCAAAGAAACTCAATAGAGATTAATTGGATAATCACCATATTCATCTTGAAATTTAGGATTCAATGGGTAGGGGAGTGCAACTCAATCCATAAGAGAAGTGAATCACATTGAAAAGACTTGGACCAAGTCAATTACTCATGATATCACTCCTCTTATAAACTAGACATTTTCTATTTCCACATTCGATGTGGGATATATTTCAACACTCCCCCTCAAGTCGAACTGGCATCGGTCCAGTTCAGACTTGCTTCAATATGCTCGGTAGTACTCGAATTATAGGTCGAACACTATGATTTAATGGTACGAACCAGCTTGAAACCACCATGAAGCTCCGATACCATCTTGAAATTTAGGATTCAATAGGTAGGGGAGTGCAACCCAGTGCATAAGAGAAGTGAATCACATTGAAAAGACTTGGGCCAAGTCAATTACCCATGATATCACTCCTCTTATAAACTAGACATTTTCTATTTCCACATCCGATGAGGGATATATTTCAACAATTCAAGGTACAGTACAATCTCAATATAGAGATTTAAACATAATCATACTTAGATTACGATAATCTTTAGAATCATACTTACTCAACACCAAATAAGACCAATTTTTGTTAAAATGATGCTAAATAAACATTTTCAAATGTAATAACAATATGGATGAGTCGGAGAAGAGCATAGACTAGATTATTTCCTTTTTAAAAATTTAGAATTAAAATAAAATGATGATAGTTAATATCTATAAATAAATGACCATTTACCAAGCGTTTTAATGTATGATTTATTAGACTTATAAACTAAGTTATAATCAATAGATTTGGGTCAAGTTTGGCGAGTTAAAAGTCGTTGAAGACGGCGATTGCATGTGGGATGACAAAGGGAATCAGAATGTTTTGATTTTCAAACTCGGGTTCACACTAACAATTAATTGTTATTAAAATTTAGAGTATGTATAAAAATGATCTCACGTGTTTTTCAAGCTCACACAACCTAAATTAAATTTGACAAATTTATATTGGTTTTGTTTGGTTCAACCTTTTAAAATTGTGTATGATTAGATGTGATGATCGCGAATATTTATATACATTTGGTAAAATTACGATGTTATGTAAAAATACTAATGTATCATTATTTATAAAAAATAATAAATATGATTAATAGAATTAAGGGTAAATTAGTCTTTTCCAAAATCACGATGCGGCAACAACTAGTTTTAACAACTGTGATGAAATCGTGATTTTTTAACAATTATCACATCGCAATTAAATTTATTTTTGTGTACCATAGAAAATCACAATTTAATGATCTCACCACACCACACATCATCGCAATTTGCTTAGATACTAAGAGGCCATTATGAAGCAACCACTATGGATATGAGCTTTATAGGCCAGTCCAAAATATACAATATCTTACTAGTTTAAAAGTGAGCTAACCCGAATGACTCACTTCATGACATAGATTGATTATGCGTAGATACTAAGAACATCATGCAATAACTTTTAAATGAAGAAATGCATAGGCTCTTGTCAAATAAAAAGGTTATTGGCATGTAGTGTAAGAGTTTGTTTAGTGGAGTTTCATAATCCAAAGTTAGGTGTCTTGTCAACATTCAATGACAATCATAATTCAGACAAAACCCGGTTTTCAACAGTACAAACAGACATGTATTTCAATGTAAATGCAAACAGTTAAAAGGAACACAGCATAAAGGTGATGAAGTTCAGCATCCAATTCAAGTAATTTCTTAGCCCCAAATTAAGCTTAAAATAACAGTAAAACCAATTAACAAGAGAAGCACCTTTAGAGTAGAATCCGCTTGCTGTTGTTGATCACCGTTTTGAGGATTATATCGAGTATGATGAGCTGGCCGATTGCTGTATGCGTTGGGATATCCATGATAGAAACCGGGACCATGTCCATACATATTTGCATTAGGAAATCCATGAACCTGGATATTAAAGAAAGATGGAAGTAAGCCACCAAGTGCAGTTGACAATGTGAAGTTCCCGAATCGAGTTTGAGCCATTGGTGCAAAACCACCAAAAGGGCCAAATCCAAAACCACCCATGAATCCATATCCAGGCTGACCGTAGCCATTAGCATTTGGATCAGGGGGAGGGGCTGTTTCAGGTCTCTGTCCAGTTGGTCGACTAGGAATGTCCATACCAGGAACTGATTTAGATCGAGGATCTGTTGAGTTCTTTCCACGACCATATAATGGGACTAATTTCTCCTCTTCAATAAGAGCCTTGCAAACAGGGCATTCGTGAGAACGAGAATGGTTACGGAGCCATTCGTATAGGCATGGCCAACAGAAGAGATGACCACAAAGGGTAACAATTGGATCTTGTGCCAATTCAAAGCAAATGTTGCACTCAAAATTTCCAGTATCACCACTGTTATTGCCACTGCTTGAGCAGGAATTGCCTGGAGGATGCCTACTCATCGACTCTCCAAATCCACTTACCATCTTATAACTACAAGTCAACAAATCATACCATCAATCGCTGAGAAAAATTCCTAAGTAGAATGAGCAAATTTAATTAAATAAATCAAGAAATAAATTTCCCAAATAAGTAAAATTCATACGCAGAAAATTAACTTCCTTCGAAAAATGAGGAGATCATCAAGTCAATAAGCGACCAAACGATTCAAATCTGAAAGATTAGATCAGCAATAACAACAAAACCCTGAATTAGGAAAAACGTTCCTCCTTATACTTCTACACCACGGCACAGTAAAATATTAGTAGATCGACGAGATCCATTCTAAATTATTGATCCAAAATCAACTTAAAAACCAACGCACGACAAGAAAAAGAGCGAACAAACCTGTGGATTCGAGAGCCGCACGATAGAGGAGCAGGCGAAAATGGTAAATGGATTCAGAAATCTGGAAAAATAAAATTGATTGGAGCTGTTGATCGTTGAATTCGCTAACGTGTGCCGATCCTATTCTACTTCTATTGGACGAGAAGTTTCCGAAAAAGGGTAATGCTGCGACGTCGTTTCGACGACATTCGTCTGAGGCAACTGGGTATTTCACACGTATAACTGGACTTTCTTCTAATTGGACCACGTATCAGCCCAGATATACTGGACCAGCCATAACTGTTAATGGGCCCAGCCCTCTCAATATTTCATAGTATTTCCCCACTAATTCGGCCCAATACCACTACAAAAAACACAAATATTGTTTCCCAGATTTATTTGGGGCAATATGCAAATCCAATAATTCTCGAACGAACTCTTTTCATGTTCGTTAATTTTTATTCGAACATATTCATTAGTATTTTATTCAAACGGTAATTCATATTCGAAAATTGTTCAAATAATTATATGAATGTTCACGTTTGTTCAAATAACTTGTTCGAATGATCTCTTTAATTTATTTTGAATTTAATATTTGAAATTCAATATACTAAAATTAATTTTAGATTAAAAATTAAAAGAATATAATTTTATTTTTAGAAGAAAATTAGAAAAAACAAAATAATACCTATAATTTTATAAAAAAGTGTTAGAAATAATGTGAAATATTTAATAATATATATTGAATATAAACAAATAATTTATTTGTTTAATAAAATGTTCATTTTCGTTCAATTATAAACGAAAAAAATGATCAAATAAAGTTCATATTTATATTCGAATGAACTAACATGATCATATACGAGTCGAACACATTCTAAACACGAAACACAAAATGCTTGGATGGCATAATAACCTTGGTTTCAAAAAAATAATGAATATTTTTAATCTTAAAATTAATATAAAATAAAAGGGGGAAAATGGTTAGTTATAGTTAGTTAGACGTAAGACATAAGTTGGTTACTGGTTAATTCAAGTGATTCCCGTCATCCGAAACCCTATCCCCTCTTCAATTGCTTGACCTCAACCGCCGCGAAATTCTTCTTACTCCGATAATCAACAATCGGCGGCAAATCTCACACTCTTTTCCGTTCCTGAGATCAATTTCAGCATGAGAGCTTTGAATTTGATGGATTGTTGTATTCACTCTTGCTCTATAGTCAAGGATCCGTCCCCGTACAAACCCTTAATCAGCTTCGTACTCCGTCCTAGATTCGAATCCAGTCACCGGAAATTCGATAGATCTGGTTCATCTCTCAGCATTTCGGCTGTAATTACTAACGATGAGGCTGTTATTGAGGTTGGACATAAGAAAGCCACCTTTAATTTTGGTGATTATGTTATAGAAAAAGCGAATTTAGTGAATAAGGCGTTGGATGAAGCTGTATCGGTGAAGAATCCGCCGATGATTCATGATGCGATGAGGTATTCTTTGCTGGCCGGTGGTAAGAGAGTCCGTCCGATGCTCTGTGTAGCTGCTTGTGAAGCTGTCGGTGGTCAGGGTTCGATCGCTATTCCGGCGGCCTGTGCGGTGGAAATGATCCACACTATGTCGCTTATTCATGACGATTTGCCTTGTATGGATAATGACGATTTCCGACGAGGAAAGCCTACAAATCACAAAGTATTCGGAGAGGATGTTGCCGTATTGGCCGGTAATGTATTCGATTAAAACGCTAAGTTTCCGATTTTCTCTGTGTTTTTTGAGTTCAAATGCTTCTATATCGCAGGTGATTCTTTACTTGCGTTCGCTTTTGAATTTTTGGCGACGGCGACTACCGATGTCCAGCCAAAGCGAGTGCTAGCTGCCGTTAATGAACTGGCGAATGCGATTGGGACAGAGGGGCTGGTCGCAGGACAAGTTGTGGATTTAGTCTCTACCGGGAACAATGAAAACGTTGGTTTAGACACTCTTGAGTTCATCCACATCCACAAAACCGCCGCACTTCTTGAAGCCTCCGTCGTTCTAGGGGCAATTCTCGGCGGTGGTAGCGACGAACAAGTTGAGAAACTACGAACTTTTGCAAGAAAAATTGGGTTACTCTTTCAGGTCGTAGATGACATATTAGACGTGACGAAGTCCACTGAGGAACTCGGTAAAACCGCCGGTAAGGATTTGGCTACAGACAAGACTACATATCCTAAACTATTGGGGCTGGAAGGGGCAAGGGAATTCGCTATAAAATTGAACGAGGAGGCAAAAGCGCAGCTTTCAGAATTCGATTCCGACAAGGTGACTCCCCTTATCGCCTTGTCTGATTACATTGCTTACAGACAGAATTAGCTTGCCTTGATCATACTCTTGTTGTTGTATCAATAAAATTAGAAGTTTCTTCTAAAGCTGCGATCTTTGGTGATGATAACTGGAAATGTGGACTATAGTAAACGACTAATTCAAGTCTTTTACGGTATGATCTATTTCCCCTTGTGCATTATAATTTGAGCACACTCTCCACGTAAATTGATCCGACTTTATAAATTTAATATGGTAAAGAGTGGGTCGGAAAAATCTTGAGTGATCTTGTCGGGTGTTAGTCCGGTTTAATTGCTCGGTTGATGATCTATCGATTTGAATTGTCAAGTCTAACTTTTTATGTGTTTGGACTTGTGTGATAAGTTGAAATAATGAAATTATACCACATCAGAAATTGAATGTGGTGTGAATTGTTTTATAAGAGAAAATGTTGATCATAGTAATTATTTGTTTGATTCAGGAGTGAGTTGAAATAATGAAATTATCCTTCATCCGAAATTGAATGTGGTATTAAATGATTTGTTGGAATGTTTTATATTCGAGTTAATTCATGTGCGAGTTGATTCTTCACGTAAATTGAGTAGAAATTTAACAAATGTGTAGTATTTTCAAGCAGGACAGAATGTGATAGTGTAATTGGAACCAGTACAAGTGCAGGTGCTCGAAAGATCATCATAGGCATAGCTATACGCCGCAGGGCAGGCTCTTTTGAATATAGCTGAATATTTCGTAGGCCCACATGTCTCCGGCGTCGAGTGTTCCCCTGTACAGCAGAACTCCGACGATCCAAACGCATCACAAGCATTCCGGCAAGCTACAATCGTTCCTCCGCCATCTACAACCCTTAGCTCCGGTGGACACTCCCGGTTCACATCTGCTAAGCAGCCTGCGTACTGGCAATCACCTTCTCCGCCATGAGGCCTTACTCCAACGCCCACATTGTATCCGTCTACAAGACTCACGTCGTAGAAGTCTTTCCCTTGTACACCACTCCCAATCGTAAACTCCACGAGGCTGGCCGGAGTTGCACCGCCGCCAACGCATTTGAGTGTTCCTCCGCAGTCTCCGGTCACACAATTTCCATTTCCGGCGGAATCGAAGTTGCACCCAGTTCGTGCCCAGAACCGGCCGGACCACCCGACTGGCGCTGTTAACCTTACGCTTCTTCCTGGTGGTAAAATAAATCCTCCTCCGCCGAGGTTGCCTGCATTGTTGCCGGAAATTGTACCAGGCCAAACAGTGACGGCGCAGCTATTCTTAATAACGAATTCCGTCGCTGAAACATTGATGAACCCTGAAAACCAGAACTTTCTCTAATTAACTAAAACTGGGATTACGATACAATAATGTAAATGCATAATTATTCAAATTAACCTGTTAAGACGAAGAAGGGAAATGAGAGAAGCAGAAGATGGAGCATTTGCCCGTCCGCCATTGTTGCAGGAAGTGGAGTTCGTGGATGTGAATGGACAAGATAACCGTCTCTTGAATATATATAGTAAAATGTTCAACTGCAAATGTATTTTTTAGTAACAAATTACGAACATTGAAAGATTTCGGACAAAAATCTTTGCGTGATTGTCCCTTCATTTCTCACTTATTTGTATAGTGGTCCATATTATATTATTATATAGCTTCCTGGGTTTAAATACCAGAAATCCAAAGGTAAAATTTTATGAGAAATAAAATAGGATTATAAAAATTCAAAATAAATAGATGAGAAATAATACACTGTATATTATTATATTTCATATTGTAATACTATTTAATAGAATTGTTACATAATAGTTTTATTTGATTCTTCTTTTTAAAATTGAAATTTGGTGAGATAATATTAGGTAAATTCAATTAAAATGTTTGGTAAAATTATAGTTTAATAATCGAAATTTATATGAAAATATTAATATATATATATATAAAATTATAAGAATAATTATATTATAATTATTAAAAGTGTGAGTAAATTAATTATTTATTAAGTTTTGGTTGTATATAATAACGAAAATGAAATTTTAATTTATTATTTTATGTAAGAAATCTGTATAGATATGAATAAGTCAATTTAAAATCAAAGATTTATAAAATAAATCAATTCAATACATATAGTAATTCCACATTTTTATTCTGATTTTCAAATTCTTGAAAATCACAATTTTCTGTTCGATTTTTAAGGATTCGTGGAGCAATTATGATCATTGATTTTGGCAAAATATTGGTATGTACGGGTTTTTGGCAGCTAAGATCGAATTTTATTTTAAAAAATGAATATTTTATAATTAAATATATTTTAATATTCCGTTACATATCCGGTATACGTGATACATATCCGATATATAAATCCAATAACTTATCCATTATACCGATCGGTAGTGTTTTATTTGTTTTCGCCGTCGACTGTAGCGGCTTTTTTGCAAAATGACCACAATATTTTTTTCCTTTGCCAAAATACTTTACTGCATAAAGTGAACCAACTCTAAAAATCAGAAATTATTTTATATTTTATAATTATTAGTTCAATACTTCAATAATATATAAATAAAACTCTTTTATTTAATATTTTGATGATTTTAATAGAAATATTACAATGTCCTTAAAAATATCAATTTCTCTATTCAATCTTATAAAAAAGTTTTTAATATTTTTTAAAAAATTTTCATTTGTCATTATAGTTTTAAATTAAATATCTTAATTTATTAGGATTTTTCATGTGCACATCATAAATTTGATGTATTTCTACATTAGTTTAGGGTTATATTTTTAGGATTTTAGATTAATATTGATTACTAATATGATAATTATTATTAAATAATTTATAAATCAAAAGTATATTTTTTTCTTTAGTATTTTTATAGTTTCAACTTAAACATCTTAATTTATTTGGATTTTTCATGTAGACATGGTAAACGTATTATATTTAGATATTATTGAAAAAAATATAAAATAAAAAGTAATTTCCAATCTTATAGTTATTGTTCATAAATATGTATTTTTTGCATAAAAATATGACACATGAATATTTTGGCAAAGAAGAAAAAATGAACGTGGATATTTTAACAAAAAACCCCTTCTTCTTTTATAGATTATTGAAAGATAAAATTACATAATTAACTTCATAACTTACGAGTTTGATAAAATGTATGTCTCAACTTATAAAATTACAAAAATGACACTTAAAATTATCAATACCTTTACGTTTGCCATTTTAGTACCTAGTTTTCCGTTAATTGAAAACCGTTTGAAAACCATCACAAAGTACGCAAATAAGATCATTTTAAAAAATTATACAAAATTTATCATTGATGTTCGAGAATTGTGCATAAAATATTAAATATTGAGAGTTCATTAAAGTGTCTAAAAATATTTTGGATATTTATTTTATTGTCTGTCAATTTATTTAATTATTCGGAATTCAATTGTTGTGGGGACACGAACGATATACGAAGTTGGATCCACAATGTGTGGTCTTACGTTCTCGTGAGAGTGAAGTTCTACCTTGGGTTTCACCATAATAATTAGGAAATATAATTACAATCAAGAAATAGAGGTAATCCGGGCGAAAACGGCGCAAAAAGCGATTAAATCTACTCCGTCGTACCGGAGCAGCCAAAAACTCGCGACTGGGGAACAAAAAGTCGCGAGTGCCTGGGGCAAGCAAAAAGTCGCGAGACAAGGGTGCGAAAAGTCGCGAATCAGGCAAAGAGTCGCGGGTCTGCCTTGACGGAATAAGATACAAACTGCGTAATCAGATGAACTGCGAAAACTCGCGAGTCAGGGAAGGACTCGCGACTTTTGGGACACAAAATCGCGGGTTGGGGGTTAAAAACTAAATCTCGCGGGTACCATCACAAGTTCGAGCGAGAGTCTTGCCTTGGGAAGTGCAAAAAGAGTTTGAATCCTTTCCGAGTGCTCTGTGACTTATATTTATAGAGTACTTCAGCCAAATTAGTCAGTTTCAGGCCAAGGAGTCCAATTTCACTTGATTTAACCCAAAGTACTTATATAATACTCAATTAAGTTGGAATAAATACCATACAGTCCCGGAGTTTCGGAAATGCATCACGGTCGAGAATTAGTCGTAAAGGTTGATGAGAAAATACCGGAAAATCTCGTGTACTAATTCCTTGCATCTAGATATTGAATATACATCCAAAAGTATCGCCGTAACATACCAATATGCTCCTTGGGTGCCAAATTATGAAAACACCATTGGCACCATTCAGGACCGAATTTGTCCGTGAGTGATAGAAATCTCAGTATAATGCTCATATGTTGGCCCGGGAAGTCTGAATTACGAGAATACCTCAAAAATATATCGTGATATGAATATAAGAGAATACCGAAAATACCACATAGCCACGTCGGGCGAGCTCCCGGGGTGTTGTAATATCGAAAATCCCCCCGGGTGATATCAATGGTCCTCTGATTTTCAGATTTTGAGTCGTAAACCACATCATGTTAGCTCGTCCCGAAAGTTGATAACCGTTCGGAAATCTTTATGAGAAAACCATGAGTAGGGTTGGAATCCTCTCGTCGACGCGATCGTTTTGACACTAAGAACGTCAAATTATGAGATCGGGTAAAAATCTCGTGATTTTCCGGCTCGGGTATTCGCCTCTATAAATACCTATGTTCCCCCTCTGTTACATCGTCATTTCGCGGAAACTCAACACCCTTTCGGGACATTTCGAACGTAAACTCGCGACTACGCTGACCAAACAGTAACTCACATGCAGATTGTAACCTTCTGAACGAGAACTCGCGACTGCATAGGCTTCACAGTACCCCTCGCGACTTTTGGTACGAAAACTCGCGAGACACTTAATAAAATCTGAAAAAATTGGAAAAATTTAATTTTGAGAATTTAACACCATGTCTTCCGGCTCTGCTCAGTCCTCAAACTCCGGTGCCTCGTCATCTCATTCCTTGGACTCCTCTTCCGGCTCACGGAGTTCCAATTCGAGTCTGTCAGCTTTCCCATCTACCATTACGAACCCCTATCCATACTACTTTGACCGAATTGCACATCTTGAGAATACGCTTGGTCCTCAAAGTTCTGCTGTGAGAACCATAAAGTCTTTTGATAAGCCCAATAGCATGCACCCCCGAAAGTGGACGTATATCATAAAAACTTACCATATTCCTTCCGACTGTGTTCTATACCAGTTGGTCCCTCCGATCGTATTCTTCGTCCACTGGTTGGCACTCACGCCGTCTGTCTTGAGTACCTAGAGTGTTGGCTCCACTTTCCGTTTCATCTGTTCATCTCCACGCTCATAACTCGTTTAAACATTCACCTCTTCCAGTTGAATCCAAATTCGATATCTTTAGTGGTTGTTTTTATCATTTTTATGTAGACAAATCAGATTTCGATGATCGCTTTTTCCAAATATTTCAAATTAGTACAGCCATCCACTATGGAGCTCAAGGTTGTATCTTTTTCATCTAAGGCACCAAAAAAGCTTTTTTCCATTCTCAAATCCCCAATCGAATCATGACTGGAAGATGTATTTCTTTATTGTCACTTGTCTGAGTTCTAGTAGGTTGTCTGGACTTAGTCTTCCCTGGCGGTTCCCAGTTGAGGGGGAACCTTTCTTTCTGGAGTCTTACTATCCTGTTCCGCGATCCGTTACTCCTAAACCTTTAGAGAGGATCCTTACCGCGTGCGATAGATCGGATGGTGTTGATTGTACCCCGAAGACGCTATTCTATGCCTCAATCCTGGTCGCCTTCAGGCTTCTCCCTACTCCTCCTCACTTCAGTAGGAAATTTTTAGGTATCTATCTACTATATTCACGCCTGACCCTCTTGGCAAACTTTTCCTCGACAGAGAGAGACGTCCACTCCGTATAAACATAGACTTACTTTACAATCTTTATCTTAGATAACTTATGAAACTTGCTTGTTTTGCAGATAGGATAATGGCTTCGGCTACAGATTCATCGAGATAGGGAGACAGGTTAAGGTCGCTTCGTGCGTTGGTCTCGGAGAATGATGAATTGATTTTTGAAATGGCACCGGGGGCTAGGAACCGAACTACGGCGGTCGAATTGGCTTTCAGTTTACAAGACACAGTGCCACCGACTGATGAAACCATGATTGCGACCCCTCCGCAATCTCTTACGATAGTGGAGGTTGAAGATCCAGCTTTGGAGCCCCATGAGCAAGGAGAAAACGCGCGGCTACAGAGATTCCCCTGACCAGTGAAGATCCGGTTCCTGTGTCTCGACGATTGGAGCTCACTGTCGGAGAATTTTCCCCTGATGAGGGGATGTATGATTTCGCCAAGAAACTAGTTGATGTTGTCGTGGATGATGAGGAGGACGAAATAAGCGGGGGTCAACCAACAGGCCCCTCAGCAAATGAAGTGATGCAGGAGGCACTTCCGGAGGGGAGAATAGCCCAGGAGGCTCGCCCGGACAAAGGAAAAAGGCTGGTGGAGGGTCCCACTATTTTGGAATTACCGATGCCCATTAAAAAGAGTGGGTTGAACGCCGAATTTCTCAATGCCTTCCCGATGAGAGATATTCTGAAACTCATCGTGAAGGAATGGCTCGAGATGGGACGCTAGGCCGATTTTGTCTAGATGAGAGCCGGAGTGGCCAGCCGAATTTCGAAGTATGACAAGGTATCCAATTGGCTGGCCTTGACGTATTTTGATCGGAATCTAGAGATGCCACCATGGGGTGGAGATGACCACACGGTGTTCACTGATTTGAGTTGGGCGATGGGCCAACTTTCAACGATACGTCGTGCAGGGGCAGAGGTTTGTATTGACCATTATTGCTCCAAAAATTATTTGCATCATCTTTGGTATATATATATACTCATAACTCTTGATTTTCTTTCAGATAGAGTGGACACTTGTGGAACTGGGTACCGCGGTTGCAGTAGGGGAATATTGTATGCTTAGGCATTCAGAGCTTGACTATCCGGATATAATCGGGGTGAAGACGAAGTAAGCCACTGAAAAGCTAATGCAGAACCAGTGGGAAAAGCATGCCCAAGATATGGCGGCACTCCGGGGGAACATAACAAGACGATCGACGCATTAACCAGATTTCATCGCAGTGAATTAACAGAGTGTGAAGCCTATCATATCGGGAAACGGCATGCTCTTGAAGAATCTATAGGCATATGATATTGTTTTAAAATATTTTTGGTATTTTTGATCAGTCGATTTTTTTGTTGTTGTTAAGACACGAGAAATTACGAGGTTGGACCCACATTGTGTGGGCTTACGTCCTCGGGAGAGCAAAGCTCTAACTTGGTGTTTACTATGATAAAAAGTTCACAAATACAAAATATATAGCCTCTCCGATCCAAATAAGTGATGTAATCTCGATTAGGGACTGATGAGAACTCTAGGACCGGGTACCCTGCAATGGGTGAGGCCCGATAACGGTTGGGCCAATTTAAATAATCAAAACGAATTCTTACAGCCCAATTACACCTTTAGGAAGAGTGGCCCGATGTTCAACACGGAGGACCGAAGATAACCTTAGTGAAAATTAGCGTTATCTGCCAGCTGGCTCCGAGGTTCGGTCCGAACGGTTATAAAACGGTTACAGGCTCACGCGTTCCACGCTTCGGGCCCTGTCACGTTTATCATGCTTCGGGCCCGATCACGCAGACCACGCATCGGTCCCAGCCTCGTTTTACATCCTGCGATAACAACCTCTAACAAACTTGTCAGAGGCGGTTACAGGACGTGGATTACACTCGCCGGCAACTCTATAAATACAGGGCAAGACGAAGGAAAAGACAGGACCCTTTGGATGCAGAAGAACAGGCTGTTACGCTGCCGAATTCTTCTTGCTTTCTTTATCTCGTCATTTTCGTTAACCTGTTTGTAAAAACCTTGATTCATTTCTTTAGTGAACAGGCTAAGAGTNATTATATAGCTTCCTGGGTTTAAATACCAGAAATCCAAAGGTAAAATTTTATGAGAAATAAAATAGGATTATAAAAATTCAAAATAAATAGATGAGAAATAATACACTGTATATTATTATATTTCATATTGTAATACTATTTAATAGAATTGTTACATAATAGTTTTATTTGATTCTTCTTTTTAAAATTGAAATTTGGTGAGATAATATTAGGTAAATTCTATTAAAATGTTTGGTAAAATTATAGTTTAATAATCGAAATTTATATAAAAATATTAATATATATATATATATATATAATTATAAGAATAATTATATTATAATTGTTAGAAGTGTGAGTAAATTAATTATTTATTAAGTTTTGGTTGTATATAATAACGAAAATGAAATTTTAATTTATTATTTTATATAAGAAATCTGTATAGATATGAATAAGTCAATTTTAAAAATCAAAGATTTATAAAATAATTCAATTCAATACATATAGTAATTCCACATTTTTATTCTGATTTTCAAATTCTTGAAAATCACAATTTTCTGTTCGATTTTTAAGGATTCGTGGAGCAATTATGATCATTGATTTTGGCAAAATATTGGCAGGTTTTTGGCAAAATATTTTAAAAAATGAATATTTTATAATTAAATTTATTTTAATATTTCGATCTATATCCGGTATACCAATCCAATGAACTTATCCATTATACCGATCGGTACTGTTTTATTTGTTTTCGCCGTTAGCGGCTTTTTTGCAAAATGCCCACAATATTTTTTTCCTTTGCCAAAATACTTTACTGCATAAAGTGAACAAACTCTAAAAATCAGAAATTATTTTATATTTTATAATTATTAGTTCAATACTTCAATAATATATAAATAAAACTCTTTTATTTAATATTTTGATGATTTTAATAGAAATATTACAATGTCCTTAAAAATATCAATTTCTCTATTCAATCTTATAAAAAAGTTTTTAATATTTTTAAAAAATTTTTCATTTGTCATTATAGTTTTAAATTAAATATCTTAATTTATTAGGATTTTTCATGTGCACATCATAAATTTGATGTATTTCTACATTAGTTTAGGGTTATATTTTTAGGATTTTAGATTAATATTGATTACTAATATGATAATTATTATTAAATAATTTATAAATCAAAAGTATATTTTTTTCTTTAGTATTTTTATAGTTTCAACTTAAACATCTTAATTTATTTGGATTTTTCATGTAGACATCGTAAAAGTATTTTATTTAGATATTATTGAAAAAAAATATAAAATAAAAAGTAATTTCCAATCTTATAGTTATTGTTCATAAATATGTATTTTTTGCATAAAAATATGACACATGAATATTTTGCCAAAGAAAAAAAAATGAACGTGGATATTTTAACAAAAAACCCCTTCTTCTTTTATAAATTATTGAAAGAGAAAATTACATAATTAACTTCATAACTTACGAGTTTGATAAAACGTATGTCTCAACTTATAAAATTACAAAAATAACACTTAAAATTATCAATACATTTACGCTTGCCATTTTAGCACCTGGTTTTCCGTTAATTGAAAACCGTTTGAAAATCCTCACAAAGTACGCAAATAATATCATTTTGAAAAATTATACAAAATTTATCATTGATATTCGAGAATTGTGCACAAAATATTAAATATTGAGAGTTCATTAAAGTGTCTAAAAATATTTTGGATATTTATTTTTTTGTCAGTCAATTTATTTAATTATTCGGAATTCAATTGGTGTGGGGACACGAGCGATATACGAAGTTGGACCCATAATGTGTGGTCTTACGTTCTCGTGAGAGCGAAACTCTACCTTGGGTTTCACCATAATAATTAGGAAATATAATTACAATCAAGAAATAGTGGTAATCAGAGCGAAAACGGCGCAAAAAGCGATCAAATCTACTCCGTCGTACCGAAGCAGCCAAAAACTCGCGACTGGGGAACAAAAAGTCGCGAGTCCCTGGGCCAAGCAAAAAGTCGCGAGACAAGGGTGCGAAAAGTCGCGAATCAGGCAAAGAGTCGCTGGTCTGCCTTGACGGAATAAGATACGAAACTGCGTAATCAGATGAACTGCGAAAACTCCCGAGTCAGGGAAGGAGTCGCGACTTTTGGGACACAAAATCGCGAGATGGGGGTTAAAAACTAAATCTCACGGGTACCATCACAAGTTCGAGCGAGAGTCTTGCTTTGGGAAGTGCAAAAAGAGTCTGAATCCTTTCCGAGTGCCCTGTGACTTATATTTATAGAGTACTTCAGCCCAATTAGTCAGTTTAAGGCCCAGGAGTCCAATTTCACTTGATTTAGCCCAAAGTACTTATATAATACTCAATTAAGTTGGAATAAATATCATACCGTCCCGGAGTTTCGGAAATGCATCCCGGCCGAGAATTAGTCGTTAAGGTTGATGAGAAAATACCGGAAAATCTCGTGTACTAATTCCTTGCATCTAGATATTGAATATACATCCAAAAGTATCGCCGTAACATACCAATATGCTCATTGGGTGCCAAATTACGAAAATACCATTGGCAACATTCGGGACCGAATTTGTCCGGGAGTGATAGAAATCTTAGTATAATGCTCATATGTAGGCCCGGGAAGTCCAAATTACGAGAATACCTCAAAAATATATCGTGATATGAATATAAGAGAATACCGAAAATACCACATAGCCACGTCGGCCGAGTTCCCGGGGTGTTGTAATACCGAAAATCCCCCCGGGTGATATCAATGGTTCTCTGATTTTCAGATTTTGAGTCGTAAACCACATCATGTTAGTTCGTCCCGAAAGTTGATAACCGTTCGGAAATCTTTATGAGAAAACCATGAGTAGGGTTGGAATCCTTTCGTCGACGCGATCGTTTTGACACTAAGAACGTCAAATTCTGAGATCGGGTAAAAATCTCGTGATTTTATGCTCGGGTATTCACCTCTATAAATACCTATTATCCCCCTTTGTTACATCGTCATTTCGCGGAAACTCAACACCCTTTCGGGACATTTCGAACGTAAACTCGCGACTACGCTGACCAAACAGTAACTCACATGCAGATTGTAATCTTCTGAACGAAAACTCGCAACTGCATAGGCTGCACAGTACCCCTCGCGACTTTTGGTACGAAAACTAGCGAGACACTTAATAAAATCTAAAAAAATTGGAAAAATTTAATTTTGAGAATTTAACACCATGTCTTCCGGCTCTGCTCAGTCCTCAAACTCCGGTGCCTCGTCATCTCATTCCTTGGACTCCTCTTCCGGCACACGGAGTTCCAATTCGAGTCTGTCAGCTGTCCCGTCTACCATTACGAACCCCTATCCATACTACTTTGACCGAATTGCATATCTTGAGAATACGCTTGGTCCTCAAAGTTCTGCTGTCAAAACCATAAAGTCTTTTGATAAGCCCAATAGCATGCACCCCCGAAAGTGGACGTATATCATAAAAACTTACCATATTCCTTCCGACTGTGTTCTATACCAGTTGGTCCCTCCGATCGTATTCTTCGTCCACCGGTTGGCACTCACTCCGTCTATCTTGAGTACCTAGAGTGTTGGCTCCACTTTCCTTTTCATCTGTTCATCTCCACGCTCATAACTCGTTTAAACATTCACCTCTTCCAGTTGAATCCAAATTCGATATCTTTAGTGGTTGTTTTTATCATTTTTATGTAGACAAATCAGATTTCGATGACCGCTTTTTCCAAATATTTCAAATTAGTACAACCATCCACTACGGAGCTCAAGGTTGTATCTTTTTTCATCTAAGGCACCAAAAAAGCATTTTTCCATTCTCAAATCCCCAATCGAATCATGACTGGAAGATGCATTTCTTTATTGTCACTTGTCTGAGTTCCAGTAGGTTGTCTGGACTTAGTCTTCCCTGGCGGTTCCCAGTTGAGGGGGAACATTTCTTTCTGGAGTTTTACTATCCTGTTCTGCGATCCGTTACTCCTAAACCTTTAGAGAGGATCCTTACTGCGTGCGCTAGATCGGATGGTGTTGATTGGACCCCGAAGACGCTATTCTATGCCCCCAATCCTGGTCGCCTTCGGGCTTCTCCCTACTCCTCCTCACTTCAGTAGAGAATTATTAGGTATCTATCTACTATATTCACGCCTGACCCTCTTGGCAAACTTTTCCTCGACAGAGAGAGACGGCCTCTCCGTATAAACATAGACTTACTTTACAATCTTTATCTTAGATAACTTATGCAACTTGCTTGTTTTGCAGATATGATAATGGCTTCGGCTACAGATTCATCGAGATAGGGAGACAGGTTAAGGTCGCTTCGTGCGTTGGTCTCGGAGAATGATGAATTGATTTTTGAAATGGCACCGGGGGCTAGGAACCGAACTACGGCGGTCGAATTGGCTTTCAGTTTACAAGACACAGTGCCACCAACTGATGAAACCATGATTGCGACCCCTCCGCAATCTCTTACGATAATGGAGGCTGAAGATCTAGCTTTGGAGCCCCCAGAGAAAGGAGAAAAGGCGCGGCTATAGAGATTCCCCTGACCAGTGAAGATCCGGTTCCTGTGTCTGGCGATTGGAGCTCACTGTCGGATAATTTTCCCCTGATGAGGGGATGTATGATTTCGCCGAGAAACTAGTTGACGTTGTCGGGGATGATGAGGAGGGCGAAATAAGCGGGGGTCAACCAACAGGCTCCTCAGCGAATGAAGTGATGCAGGAGGCACATCCGGAGGGGAGAATAGCTCAGGAGGCTCGCCCGGACAAAGGAAAAAGGCTGGTGGAGGGTCCCACTATTTTGGAATTACCGAAGCCCATTAAAAAGAGTGGGTTGAACGCCGAATTTCTCGATGACTTCCGGATGAGAGATATTCCGAAACTCATCCGTGAAGGAATGGCTAGAGATGGGACACTAGACCGGTTTTGTCTAGATGAGAGCCGGAGTGGCCCGTTGAATTTCGATGGATGACAAGGTATCCAATTGGCTGGCCTTGACGTATTTTGATCGGAATCCACAGATGCCACCATGGGGTCGAGATGACCACACGGTGTTCACCGATTTCAGTTGGGCGATGGGCCAATTTTCAACGATACGTCGTGCAGGGGCAGAGGTTTGTACTGACCATTATTGCTCCAAAAATTATTTGCATCATCTTTGGTATGTATATATACTCATAACTCTTGATCTTCTTTCAGATAGAGCGGACACTTGTGGAACTGGGTACCGCGGTTGCAGTAGGGGAATATTGTATGCTTAGACATTCGGAGCTCGACTATCCGGATATAATCGGGGTGAAGACGAAGAAAGCCGCAGAAAAGCTAATGCAAAACCAGTGGGAAAAGCATGCCCAAGATATGGCGGCACTCCGGGGGAACATAACAAGACGATCGACGCATTAACCAGATTTCATCGCAGTGAATTAACGGAGTGTGAAACCTATCATATCGGGAAAAGGCATGCTCTTGAACAATCTATATGCATATGATCTTGTTTTAAATTATTTTTGGTATTTTTGATCAGTCGATTTTTTTGTTGTTGTTAAGACACGAGAAATTACGAGGTTGGGCCCACATTGTGTGGGCTTACGTCCTCGGGAGAGCAAAGCTCTACCTAGGTGTTGCACTATGATAAAAAATTCACAAATACAAAATATATAGCCTCTCCGATACAAATAAGTGATGTAATCTCGATTAAGGACACATAATGAGCTCGATACTGAAAACCAGGACAAAAGTGCAGAAATTACTGTTCACTGGAAACTTTATCGGGGATTTAGTTTTTCATGTGCAACTTTATCGCGGATTTATGCCTTAGTAACTTTTCAGATCGTTTTTGCATTCGAAGCACTGTTCATCTATAAAAATAGTCGCGGATTTCACTTCCAACATGTAAATTTATCGCGGATTTTCCAAGTAGACGCATTTGGTCGCGGATTTGGAGCTCATATACAAATTATCGCGGATTTTCGGATCGTAAAATGTTTCACCGCGATTTTTCAACTTCAGTACTGTTCACATTAGACTTTATCTCGGATTTAAAGCTCAATAATCGTTATCGTGGATTTGAGCTCCTAAGTAAAATTATCGTGGATTCCGGGACTTGGAAGGTTTTAAGATTTCAGATTCCGAGGTTTTCTTCGACTTTCATTCCGACCCCCATCCAAATGACCTGGGACCTATATTTATAGGGGATTTGGGCCCATCAACTCATCTATGGGTTCAAAGCCAAATCTTATCCAATTTGGTCTAATTTGGCCAAGCCTCTACAAAGAAACCCGATCTCACCCCGGATATAAATTATAATTTCTCCAATCGTTCGGGGCGCTCCTTGATCGACCCGTGACCTGTGAACAGAGGCCAAAGCACACTCAACATATGTCAATCCTCATGAAATTCATAAGATATAAAACTGTCGATAAACATGTGTTGTAGCATCCTCCGGACACTAAATTACAAAAATACCATTTGAGATACTCCGACTCGTAACTATACGAAAATAGTTGTGTCTCCTCCGGAAACTTTCCATATGGCCTCCAGATGCCTAAAGCCAATAAAAATACATCAGATTACAGAAAATACCATAGTGAGCGTACCAATTGGACCCGGGGTGTCCAAATTACGAAAATACTCCCGACGCCATTTCAACCCGAAATCATATCAGAATACCGAAAATACCATCAAGGCGTGTCGATCGCGCTCGGCATGTCAAAATTACGAAAATACCCCCAGTGTCCCTTTGAACTGAAATATCGTGAACACCTTGGGGAACGTGCTAGAAGGTTTCCGGGGTATGCGAATTACTAAAATACCCCTGGGTAATATCATCACCCTCAAGGTGAATGAAAAATATGCTCAAGACAAACTGAAGGAGATTAAAACTGAGATCGATGAGAAGCTGAAAAAGGCCAAGGATACTAATGTAGCTGATAAAAAATCCCTCGGGAAGGCCGCGAAGGAGATTAAAGAATTGACATCAAAGAATGAATCCCTCCAGTCAACTGTAGGTCGTCTCCGGGCTCGAGCTGCTAGGTTGTTGTCCCAGATAAATGATTATAGTACACTCCCCGACTTTCCGAAATTTGGCGGCTCTAGCGAATGCGAAGTCGTTTGTCCTATATTTTTTTAGAGGGAGTGTCCAAGGTCAAAGAATCTTGGGCATATACTTGCGGCAGAGAAGCTGTTAGATCCCGGCCTCTCAGGAAAATTTTAGCCTATACTTGCGGCAGAGAAGTTAGACTGCTCTCAAGATCCGTTCGGGGCACTCCAGTTCAACTTGGAGGAAGATTTGCACCGACAATTATATTCGAAGGAGATTGAGATTGAGGAGGGTCCACCACCGGATGCATTATGTAGATTAGCTTCATTATTCCCGGAACCGGTGGGTCCCCTCGTGGAGGATCTTCTTAAAAACAAGGACGTGATGTCTCATTATGATCCTCCAATATATACTCACGCCATTGTGATAGAAGCTCGGGAACGCGATGAGGCTGAAATGGCAGGCTTTGTTCCGAGGAAATTAACAGATGTGGAGTTTCTTGCGGACATATTTGATACATCTCCTTCAAAGATCAAGATAGTAAAGAAACGCCCCAGCGGACCCGGTGAAAGCTCGAGCTCCCAAAAGAAGAAATAAACTTCCAGACATAGTTTCTTCATTTTTGTAATATCTCTCTCTTTTGTAATTTCTTTGGTACTATTTCCCCCATTTGTATTCCCCAACGTATATTGGATTTTGCTTTCATTTCTTTTTATTTTCCCTTATTACATTAAGAGAAATACGATTTCGAATAATTCGAATTGAGAAATTAGCCTCCAAAATAATAATAAATTTAAATCTAATTTCGTTTCTTTTCAATTTCTCCTCACACTTTGAGAAAAATAGAACTTCGAAAAATTTGAATTGAGAGATCAACCTCCGAAATAATAATAACTTTCCATATAATTTGCCGATCAAATGTAAATAGTCCCTTGGCGTTGACTGAGTCCTAGGTACTCTCCGATGCGGGTACGGATGTTCAATAATCATGCAAATAATTTCTTCGATAACTCTAGGCATATGTAAAAATCTTTAGTAAGCAAACTATAGGGCGAATATTTGGCCATTTCGATCGTTTATTTTGAAGTGGAAACCATGAATACGACCATATATAATGAGCATTAACATCATAGGGTTATCCCTCGGCCATTTTAATCGCAATCAAATATGTTCGATCCCTTTAGTAGGTTTCACCCCTCNCGTTCGGGGCGCTCCTTGATCGACCCGTGACCTGTGAACAGAGGCCAAAGCACACTCAACATAAGTCAATCCTCATGAAATTCATAAGATATAAAACTGTCGATAAACATGTGTTGTAGCATCCTCCGGACACTAAATTACAAAAATATCATTTGAGATACTCCGACTCGTAAATATCCGAAAATAGTTGTCTCCTCCGGAAACTTTCCATATGGCCTCCAGATGCCAAAGGCAATAAAAATACATCAGATTACAGAAAATACCATAGTGAGCGTACCAATTGGACCCGGGGTGTCCAAATTACGAAAATACCCCCGACGCCATTTCAACCCGAAATCATATCAGAATACCGAAAATAACATCAAGGCGTGTCGATCGCGCTCGGCATGTCAAAATTACGAAAATACCTTCAGTGTCCCTTTGAACTGAAATATCGTGAACACCTTGGGGAACGTGGCAGAAGGTTTCCAGGGTATACGAATTACTAAAATACCCCCGGGTAATATCAGCACCCTCAAGGTGAATGAAAAATATGCTCAAGACAAACTAAAGGAGATTAAAACAGAGACCGATGAGAAGCTGAAAAAGGCCAAAGATACCAATGTAGCTGATAAAAAATCCCTCGGGAAGGCCGCGAAGGAGATTAAAGAATTGACATCAAAGAATGAATCCCTCCAGTCAACTGTAGGTCGTCTTCCGGCTCGAGCTGCTAGGTTGATGTCCCAGATAAATGATTATAGTACACTCCCCGACTTTCCGAAATTTGACGGCTCTAGCGAATGCGAAGTCGTCTGTCCTATATTTTTTTAGAGGGAGTGTCCAGGATCAAAGAATCTTGGGCATATACTTGCGGCAGAGAAGCTGTTAGATCCCGGCCTCTCGGGATAATTTTAGCCTATACTTGCGGTAGAGAAGTTAGACTGCTCTCAAGATCCTTTCGGGGCACTCCAGTTCAACTTGGAGGAAGATTTGCACCGACAATTATATTCGAATGAGATTGAGATTGAGGAGGGTCCACCACCGGATGCATTCTGAAGATTGGCTTCATTAAGCCTGGAACCGGTGGGTCCCCTCGTGGAGGATCTTCTTAAAGACAAGGACGTGCTGTCCCATTATGATCCTCCAATATATACTCACGCCATTCTGATAGAAGCTCGGGAACTCCATGAGGCTGAAATGGCAGACTTTGTTTCGAGGAAATTAACAGATGTGGAGTTTCTTGCGGACATGTTTGATACATCTCCTTCAAAGATCAAGATAGTAAAGAAACGCCCCAGCGGACCCGGTGAAAGCTCGAGCTCCCAAAAGAAGAAGAAATAAACTTCGAGACATAATTTCTTCATTTTTGTAATCTCTCTCTCTTTTGTAATTTCTTTGGTACTATCTCCCATTTGTATTCCCCAACGTATATTGGATTTTGCTTTCATTTCTTTTTATTTTCCCTTATTACATTAAGAAAAATACGACTTCGAATAATTCGAATTGAGAAATTAGCCTCCAAAATAATAATAAATTTAAATCTAATTTCGTTTCTTTTCTATTTCTCCTTACACTTTGAGAAAAATAGAACTTCGAAAAATTTGAATTGAGAGATCAACCTCCGAAATAATAATAACTTTCCATATAATTTGCCGATCAAATGTAAATAGTCCCTTGGCGTTGACTAAGTCCTAGGTACTCTCCGATGCGGGTACGGATGTTCAATAATCATGCAAATAATTTCTTCGATAACTCTAGGCATTTGTAAAAATCTTCAGTAAGCAAACTATAGGGCGAATATTTGGTCATTTCGATCGTTTATATTGAAGTGGAAACCATGAATACGACCATATATAATGAGCATTAACATCATAGGGTTATTCCTCGGCCATTTTAATCGCAATCGAATATGTCTGATCCCTTTAGTAGGTTTCACCCCTCGGGAGTGAGAGATTGCTAGGTTTAATAGTTTCTTTCTCCGACAAGATCGGGATCATTTTCCATGAGTTCCGTGAACCAGGATACCTCTATCGCACAAGTGGCATATTGAATTTCTTGACAAACTTGAATTCTCACTGAGTATAAACTTGCATTGGAGGTTATCTTATTCTTAACGAAGCACTCCTCATTCACTTGCATGTTTTCTTCGGGTATAAACTTGCATCCGTGATCATCGCACTTTACCACCGGTATAAACTTGCATCCGGTATAACACTGTCCCAACAGCATTGTATCGTTGTCATCACGGTATAAACTTGCACCGTGGCATCACACTGTCCCATTGGCATTGCACCGTGATCATCACGGTATAAACTTGCACCGCGGCATCACACTGTCTCATCGGCATTGCACAGTGGTCATCAAGGTATAAACTTGCACCACAGCATCACATTGTCCCATCGGCATTGCACTGTGGTCATCACGGTATAAACTTGCACCGCGGCTTCATACTGTCCCATCGGCATTGCACAGTGGTCATCACGGTATAAACTTGCACCACGGCATCACATTCTCGCCACCAGTATAAACTTGCACCCGGGGCCATTGTAGAAATGGACAAGCCTCTGACGAGGGCACGATCCTTGCCTGCGTGTCATGGAGGAGCCGGGTAAAAAAGGCACACTATTTTGCCACGGAAATATGCTCGGTACAAAGCCGGCTATCTCAGAATAAATCAGGTCCCTTGGCATATTCCAACAGTATACATGTAAAGACGATTCTGCCGCGGACAGGAAAACTCATCGTTTTCAAAGTATTTTGACGCAATATATAATTTGACGAGCTTGAAAATGATCGAATACAAGACAGACTGTACATTATATTTCTAATCTAACCTATTATTTAATTCCATCCTCCATCATTCTAGAACGCAATGGAACCACTTCTATCTTACCAGTCCCCTAGTCGATTGAATTCATGTCGTCAATAAAGATACTTAAAAATAAGAATATGGCCCTAAAAAAGAGGGGAAATTTCATTTTAAATAGATTAAAGAGTTACGTCTATACATAATATTTGCGCAAATTGGAAATATGCCAAGTCCGTGGCAGCTCCTCTTCGCTCATATTCGCAATCTTATACGTTCCTTTTCTCACCACATCTGTCACTCTATATGGGTCTTCCCATTTTCGATTTAGCTTACCAACGTGCTTCGAGACATCCACTTTCTTTAGAACTAAGTCCCCAACTTTTAACAACATAGAGTGCACATCTTTATCTTGTTTTTTAACCATCCGCTTTTTACAAACCTCCAATCGTATGGCGGCTCTGTCTATGAGATCGTCAACACAATGAAGATCCAGCTTTCGCATATCCTCATTCAATACTTCGTCGTAAGCCATGAGTCTCTCGGTTAGAATAGTTACCTCTATCGGAGAAATGGCTTCGAAACCATATTCCAAAAAAAAGGGCTAAATCTGGTAGTAAACCTCAGTGACGTTCTATATGCCCACATCACATTATGTAACTTATCCACCCATGAGGCTTTGGATTGATCTATCTTTGTTTTTAGTTGTTACAAGATGATACGATTATTAACTACTGTAAACCCATTCATTTCCGGGTGTGCCACGGACGTAAATCGTTGTTGAATACCATAGCATTCGCACCATTCGTTTACCCGTCTCCTTGAGAATTGTGTTCCGTTATTTGATACCAAAATCATAGGGATTCTGAATCGACATATAATATATATCCAAAGGAAACTTATAACTTCATGTTTCCGGACTCGGGCCACAGCTTCAACTTCTATCCACTTGGAGAAATGTTCCACAGCCACAATACAAAATTTATTTTGGCTATGTGCGGTCGGAAATGGACCTAAAATGTCGATGCCCCAATTATCAAGAGGACATGTTGGCAAAGGTTTCATATTTGCTCTCGGTACATGATGCGCGTTCGAGTGGAACTGGCAAGTGGAACAAGTTCGGACAAAATTTACACAATCTTTTACTATTGTTGGCAAAAAATACCCGGCCCTCTTAACTTTCATTTCCGAAGATCGACCCACTCAGTGATCACCACAGTCCCCATCAAGAATTTCTTCCATAACGGCTTTTGCCTGTACTGGGGACAAACATCGAAGATAGGGTCCTCCAAAATTTTTCCTATATAGCTTCTCATCCATATATACAAAGTTTGTAGCTCTTTACATTGTCTTGCGGGCCTCGCCTTCATCGGCGGGCAGTTCTCTCTTAATCAAATATTTGACGATTGCGTCTTTCCAAGATGGTTAATGAGTTACTGCATCTAATAAAAACCATGTATCGTTCGAAAGTTCCAAGTTCGCAACTTCAGAAGTCTACCTCTCTGCCAGACTGATTGATGGCTGAAAATGGATCATAGTCATTATTTTTAACTAGTCTGAGAGTTCTAAAATTGTGGTTCACTTTGCAAGACCGTCAGCACGAGTATTTTCCTCTCTCGGAATATAAGTAAGAACGAATGTCTTAAAGCTTTTCGCGACCTCTTTCAACTTGTCTAAGTATAGCCACATATGTTCATCATTGGTGGCAAAAGTATCCGCAAATTGGTTCACTACTAACTGTGAATCGGAGTGAGCATACAAACGAACAATTCAAATTTCAACTACTAGGTTGATGCCGAATATCAAAGTTTCGTATTCGGCGACGTTATTAGTTGTAGTGAAGCGCAGTTTTACAGCGTATTCATGCTCCTCACCACACTTTCTTTCTTTAAAGTAAGCTCCGATATCAGCTCGCCCAGCAGAGATGGATCCATCGAGAAATACATTACAGTTTTCCACATTTCCCAACTCTTCTGTTCGAGTCATTTCTACTATGAAATCCACTAAAACCTAGGCCTTTAAAGCTCGTCTTGAGATATATTCAATCTGATACGGCCCCAACTCGATATTCCACTTCGCTAACCTGCCAGAGGCATCGATTTTTGATAGTACGCTCCAAATAGGTTGATACGTCACAACCACGATATGGTGACCGTGAAAGTAATGCCTTAATTTTTGGGAGGCGACTATCAGGACTAATACGAATTTCTCTAAATCTGTATAGCGAGATTCCGCTAGCGATGGCAATTTGGATTATCCGCCCCGCTAACCGGTGGATACCCGCACCGTTTAAAAGGTTATTGGATAATTAAACGGGTAGTGGAAACGAGGTGGGAAGGAAAATCACATATTCATCTTAAACGGGACGGGTAGTGATTTGATACATAAACGCCCCACTACCCGTTCGGTTATCCATTTAAATAACCGTATTCGCTAAGTCATATTTATTAAATATATTTAATGTTTTTAAAATTGTTGTCTTAATTATACAACTCTTATTAGGATACTTATGCATTACCAAATTCAACTCACAATTTCCTTTTTCAAATTTTCTAGGTGATTTTTGGTTTTTTAAACTACCTCTCATCGATTTCAATACAATTATTGTCTATTCTTTTGCTCATCTTCTTCAATGTTCGAATTTTTGTTATGTACATCTTATTTTCAGGTTTTCTTTTTTATATTGCTTTAATTTTTGATTTTTTGGTGTTTACATCAAAATTAATTCAAATTCATTTTACCATAATATATTCAGTTTTTGTTTTTTTAGCAATCAATATAATCGGATGATAGATAAGCAATACAAGTTTATGGGTTTTAGGGCAAATAATCTGTATGAGTTTTGAAGATTTTGTTTAAACTCTAATTATATTAAATTACATGTAACACTTATATTGTTAATTTATTTTTATCTTATTTTCGTACAATTATATTGACAAATAATCTGTATGAGTTTTGAAGAATTGTTTTAATTTTATATTGTTGTTTTAAGATTCTTTTGATATATTTAAATATTTATATTTTACTATTTTCTTAAAAAAATCAAAACTGTAAACCGTTGGTTAACCGCTAACCCAACGGTTAATCCATGACGGATGCGGGGCGAGGAGTGGGCGGATAACAAAATAATGAGGCGGGAGCGGGGCAGGGAGCGGTACACATTATGTTAGGCGGGGGCGGGTAACGGTTACATGTATAACCATACCATATCCGCCCCGTTGCCATCCCTAGATTCCACTCATTGCAATTTCCTGCTGACATAATATATTGGTCTATGCTCTTTGTCGCTAAGTCTGACTAAGTCGACACTCACTGCCTCTTTAGACACCGCTAAATACAAACCCATCGGCTCCCCAAGGGATGGGGGAGACATAAACGGTGGTTTATTCAGATAATCTTTCAGACTCTCGCAAGCCATACTACATTCATCATCCCAATATAGGAGATTTGTTTTACGCAATACTCGGGAAAATAGTAAATTTCTCTCTGTAGATCGCGAAATAAAACGATTCAATAACACCAATCGTCTTATTAATCTTTGTACTTCTCTAACAGTTGTCGGAGGAGTCATTTCCTGGATAGTTGTTATCTTATCGGGATTTATCTCAATTCCCTTCTCGGATAGCATAAAACCAAGAGATTTTCCCCCTATTACACAAAATGCGCACTTAAGTGTATTCAATTTTATTCGGTATTTTCTCAATATACAAAAACATTCATTCAGATATTGAATGTGATTATTCTCGTGACTGCTTTTTATCAATATGTCATCAATATAAACTTCCAAACATTATACCAAATGTGGCCCCAGCATTCTTTAACACGAATGGCATAACTTTATAGAAAAAAATGTATATATTTGTCATAAATTAAGTAAACAATTTGTCTTCATAATGCATAAAGATTGGTTATAACCCTTAAATGCGTCTAAAATACTAAGAAACTCAACGCCAATCATGCTCTGTAACCGCCTCTGACAGGTTTGTTAGAGGTTGTTATCGCGGGATGTAAAACGAGGTTGGGACCGAGGCGTGGTCTGCGTGATCGCCGAAGCGTGGTAAACGTGGGAAGGCTTGAAGCTTGGAAAACGTGAGTTTGTAACCGTTCTGTAACCGTTCGGACCGAACCCATGAGCCAGCTGGCAGAAAACGCTTTATTTCGTTAAGGTTATCTTCGGTCCTCTCGTTGAACATCAGGCCGCTCTTCCTTAAGTGTGTAAATGGGCTGTAGAAATTCGTTTTCACTATTTGAATCGGCCCAACGGTTGCTGGGCTTTACCCATCACAAGGTACCCGATCCTAAAGTTCTCATCAATATTATTTCGCAAAAAAGAATTTACCTTTTTTTCGAACTCGGGCGTCATCTCCGACCCAATTACAACTTTTTTTTCTGAGTTATCGGAGAATCAAGGTATTGTCTTGATGCCTAAAGGTTCCATCTTCATTTTGTTTTCTTTATACTTCCTATTATATGATGTGTCGCTTGAATCAATAATTTCCTCGGATAAGAATTCTACCATACAAATAGGTTTCTTCGCTTTCGATCCATCCATACAACTCATGCACATTATGTTATAACAAGAACGCGCCAGCTCCTGATCTCCTTTCATTTTCCCAACGCCAGAGGGTGTGGGGAATTTCATCATTAAATACGGTTGAGATATTTGTTAAAAAGCTGCAAGAGTCAAGATGTCGGTAGCAGCTCCGGTGTCGACTAGCACTCGAGAAACAGGATGATTTGCGATAACATGATATATGTCCTCCTTATCCACGGCTTCTGGTGTTAGGTCGTGGTTGGTCAGCCTTAGGGGGTTTCGCTGCTGTCCCCAACTACGCACTCATATCGATCTTTCCCGAGTTAGAATCAACTCATCTATCTTACCCAACTCTAACAACCTCTCAACTTCAGACATCAATTCCCGACAATCGTTAGTGGCATGTCCAAAACTCCGATGAAAACGACAAAATATTTGTGATTCATAAGTCTCTGGTGATGGTTCTTGCAATGGAGGGGGATAACGAAGAGATCCACTCTTCTTCTGTTCGATAATGGCAAAAATCTGCTAATAATTGAACGTTGGGAACGCTATTATTTTAGGTTTTGATTGCGAAACGTTCTTATCGGGCACTCGGCCTGCAACGATATTGTGGGAACCATAAGTTCACATTTCTATCACTCCGTGATCTCGCAAGCCTTCATCTTCCCGGATATATTACGCACATCTCAAAGCTAACTCTTTCATATTCTCCGAGAGGTCTCTATTCAAGGAATTACATAAAGGGTGTCCGGCCAAAATAAGTTGGAGCACCCCAACTTTCTCAATGGCAGTAATCCGAGGTATCTTCCTACACTCGGCTTCAAAAAGGGTAATGAAACCCAACAATCTTTCTGATGAATCGTACCGCAATGCGGTCAAGGACGTAATAGATTTCAATGGCGCGTTGAAAGGCGCAAAAGCTGAATTAAATTGATATGTAAAGTCTTGATATGAAACAATAGAGCGTCTTGGCAACCGATTAAACCACCGAGGGCTGACTCCTTTAGAGAAACTGCGAAAACAAAACACATAGCAGCATCGCTGAAATTCATCAAACTGACATGGATCTCCAAGTTCGACGTATGGGCATGGGGGTCAGTCAACCCATGATACTACGGATGATCCTTAGGCATCTCAATAAACTCAGAACGGGTGGCACCAATAATTGCCGTGGAAAACGGGGACAAGGCATTTGAGGCATTCCAAGGGATTTGCAGAACTTCCATATATAGCAAAGTCTTTCCTCGATTGCCATAAGGCTCACCATCCCTTTATGTTTGGTATAATCACCCTCATAAGCAGAAGTATGATGAGTATCCCGGGTGTGCTCGCCATACACCAGTCTCTTTTCCTGGCCAAGAGTCAGATTGGCCTCCAGCTTGTTCATCATGGCATTGTTTCGCTCCATCTTACCACTTATCTCCTTATACTTCAATTCTATCAAATCTCCAATTCGTTGTAGAGTGACATTCTGCTCTCCAGTTATCGTAGTATTTGCTCATGGTTCTGGAACATGATCAGTATCTTCTATCGTTACCTCATCAACAACGGGTTCCGGGGTTGCGTTGTTCCTCCGGGATCTACTCTGAGCTTCAACTTCTTTCAATTGAGCGATTAAGATACGTCTTCGCTCTTCCAAATCTTCATCGTCTTCGTTCTTGTCTGCGAATCTAGAGCTTGCGTTTGGCGAAAGACATACATTATTACGGATATCAACTCGCCCAATTCTCCCAAATTCATAACATCTCGATAGACATCGAGGCAATAGAGGATAAAATGTAGGTGCCCTTCCGGATGCATACCCGCTCCTGGAGGGTCGAATAGTAACATCTTGTGCCGGAGGCTCCTCCGGGATTGATGATTGAGCCTCAGGTAGTGCATCACCCTCATCATTCGCCCGAGGGTTAGCTTCTACCTCTATTTCTTCATCACAAATATCATCATCAGAATTCCTAGTAGTCATAATAGTAGAAATCTAAACTCAGCAATAAAGCTCTCAATGAGATAAAATCTCGGGTCCCCACAGACGGCGCCAAACTGATCCAGTCTAAAAATATTTTGGATATTTATTTTTAGGTGAGTCAATTTATTTAATTATTCGGAACTCAATTGTTGTGGGGATACGAAATATACGAGTTTGGTCCATAATGTGTGGGCTTACATCCTCGGGAGAGCGAAGCTCTACCTTGGGTTTCACTATAATAATTAGGAAATACAATTACAATCAAGATATAGTGGTAATCCGGGCTAAAACTGCGCGAAAAACGATCAAATCTACTCCGTCGCGCCGAACAACCAAAAACTCGTGACTCGGGGAACGAAAAGTCGCGAGTCCCCTGACCATGCAAAAAGTTGCGAGACAAGGGTGCGAAAAGTCGCGAATCAGGCAAAGTGTCGCGGGTCTGCTTTGACGGAATAAGATACGAAACTGCATAATCAGGTGAACTGCGAAAACTCGCGACTCAGGCAAGGAGTCGCGACTTTTGGGACACAAAGTCGTGGGTTGGGGGGTTAAAAACGAAATCTCGCGGATACTGTCACAAGTTTGAGCGATAGCCTTGCCTTGGGAAGTGCAAAAAGAGTCTAAATCATTTCCTAGTGCCTTATGACTCATATTTATAGAGAACTTCAGCCCAATTAGTCAATTTCAGGCCCAGGAGTCCAATTTCACTTGATTTAGCCCAAAGTACTTAGATAATACTCAATTAAGTTGGAATAAATATCATACCGTCCCGGAGTTTCGGAAATGCATCCCGGCCAAGAATTAGTCGTAAAGGTTATGGATGGCAACGGGGCGGATATGGTATGGTTATACATGTAACCGTTACCCCCCGCCTCATTATTTTGTTATCCGCCCACTCCCCGCCCCGCATCCGTCATGGATTAACCGTTAGGTTAGCGGTTAACCAACGGTTTACAGTTTTGATTTTTTTAAGAAAATAGTAAAATATATATATTTAAATATATCAAAAGAATCTTAAAATAACAATATAAAATTAAAACAATTCTTCAAAACTCATACAGATTATTTGTCAATATAATTGTACGAAAATAAGATAAAAATAAATTAACAATATAAGTGTTACATGTAATTCAATATAATTAGAGTTTAAACAAAATCTTCAGAACTCATACAGATTATTTGCCCTAAAACCCAAAAACTTGTATTACTTATCTATCATCCGATTATATTGATTGCTCAAAAAACAAAAACCGAAAACATTATGGTAAGATGAATTTGAATTAATTTTGATGTAAACACCAAAAAATCAAAAATTAAAGCAATAGGAAAAGGAAAACTTGAAAATAATATATACATAACAAAAATTCGAACATTGAAGAAGATGGGCAAAAGAATAGACAATAATTGTATTGAAATCGATGAGGGGTAGATTAAAAAACCAAAAATCACCTAGAAAATTTGAAAAAGGAAATTGTGAGTTGAATTTGGTAATGCATAAGTATCCTAATAAGAGTTGTATAATTAAGACAACAATTTTAAAAATATTAAATATATTTAATAAATATAACTTTGCGGATACGGTTATTTAAATGGATAATCGAACGGGTAGTGGGGCGGTTATGTATCAAATCACTACCTGCCCCGTTTAATATGGATATGTGATTTTCCTCCCCACCCCGTTTCCACTACCCGTTTAATTATCCAATAACCTTTTAAACGGTGCGGGTATCCACCGGGTAGCGGGGCGGATAATCCAAATTGTCATCCATACTAAAGGTTGATGAGAAAATACCGGAAAATCTCGTGTACTAATTCCTTACCTCTAGATATTGAATATACAGCTAAAAGTATCGCCGCAACATATCAATAAACTCATCGGGTGCCAAATTACGAAAATATATTTGTCCCCATTCGGAACCGAATTTGTCCGAAAGTGATAGAAATCTCAGTATAATGCTCATATGTAGGCCCGGGAGATCCGAATTACGAGAATACCTCAAAAATATATCGTGATATAAATATAAGAGAATACCTAAAATATCACATAGTCACGTCGGGCGAGCTCCCGGGTTGTAGTGATACCGAACATCCCCCGGATGATATCAAAACGATATTGGAAACTTGAAGTGTATTATCACTTATGTATATTTAATTGAAGTTAGAGGAATTCAAATGTATATTTTTGCTTAAAATGTATATTATATTTATGATTTCGTAAATTAAATATATATATTTACACAACTCATATGTTAGGGACCTGACAAACATCACCCATTATTGAAATCTTATGCCATTGAATTTCTAAATTGGCTGAAAGATTAGTGGGTTTATATTAATTTGTTTTTTGATTTTCAAGTTAAATCTTGTATTTTTTACTTTATTTATATTTAATTTCCATCGCATTAATTTGATATAACCTTTAATATAGATAATTCTTCTAAAAGCAACAATAAACATAGTCATATAAATATTATATCACCTTTTCGGGGAACTCATCTCTTGTTTATATATCTTTATATAAATATTATATCCTCTGAATGCCGTTTTACTAGACGATTCAAATATTCTTAAAACTTTCAATTATTATTTTCATTACTCACCCTATGAATCTACCATAATTAAATAAATATTGTTTATTTATTAGAATAAACATATCTTATTCAACATAATACAAATAAAAATAATTACATTATTTATAAAATAATACAATATTTAAATATTTAATATTTCTTAATTTATTTCAGTTATTAAGAAGAATGTACAATGCTATCATACTCTAGTCTTGTTAATGTATCTAATCATTTGCATATAGATTGAACGTCATCCACGTTCATGATGAAATGAACTTATGTATAATAGAGATTCTCCTCAATTGTGTGTTGTGTTATCTGTGGGGCATATTATAAAACGTGAAGTTGTCTCATGAATCATTTATGATGCATTTCAATACATTTTGGGACCAAGTATTAATTATCAAGGCCATAAACTACTATTTCCTCATTTTATGCATTGCACTTGGACTTAAGGTATCCACATTTCCATCCCTAACTCGTTTCTCTTTCTGTACATCATTATTTTGTTCCTCAATATTAATTTAATATTTAAATACGTTAATTTTCCTTATCTAATGTATTTATGTCTAGACACTTGTTATTTATTATATATCTTTTTCTACTTTAATAATTATTGAAAAAAATTATTATAAATTGTGAAATTTCAATTGAGAAAAAAAAGTTAATGTCTAGATCTATGTTTGTGAAAAAATAAATTGACAATAAAGTTGAAGAATTTAACATAAAACTCTATTACAAAGAAGAACTTACAAGAGGAGGATGTAGATTAAGCTTCAAATATGCAAGTTGTTTCTGCAAAATTGTGCGAAGATGATCGGTCATAGAAAAAAATGAGAAGAAAATGTAGAGGAACGAGGGAAAACGTGGGAGGAGAGAAGGTGTCCTCGGAAAGCCAAGTAAGCGGATAGATATGTAATTAAAAATCACCGAAATGCTGGCTGGAGGGATACTGAGAAACTACGTCAAAGTGTCCGGGCAACGTTGTCGATCCCTATTGTAATGTTTCAAAATTTGATACCGGTCGATATATATCATATATTTAACGGAATAATAAAATAAAATAAAGTTATGAAGAACTAACTAGACTACCCATAGTTCTCTTAAAAAAGTTCACAATTTTTAACAAATCTCAATTTGAGTTGTTATTACTTTGAAAAAATATTAATATCTACAAACTTTATATATCTCTTTTATCTCAATCCAAACAAGATAGATCTGATTCAACGTCGTTAAAACATTTACCTATAGTTATTTCTTTAAATACATGCTAAAATCGGTACACCCGAAATTTATAGTATTTCATGTTGACATGTGTTTTATTCAACTTTACATATGTTTGATCATTATTATAATAATATTATAATTATTATAAATAATGGTACATTAGCCTTTTTTAAATCACGATGAGGGTAAATCTGGTTTTAACATTTATGATAGAATCATATCGGAGTATCAAATATACCTAATATGTTCGCATGGTTTTGACCTTGTTGTAAACTCTAGAACCGCGTTTTTTCGCATCATTTTCATATGGTTCTTTTATGTTTTCGCGTGGTTTTTCTTAAACCACGGTTTTTGTGATACCCTAACCGGCTTCAGGTTGTTTTTGCTTGATATATGTGACCCCGAACTGTATTGTAACTTGTATTTAATTGTAATGGAAATTAAGGGAAAATTTGTTCTCATGATGACATAAACTCATACATTGTAAGTTAAATCTCGTAGGTTACATGTGTTAGACATAATTCTGACTAATTGATCTAAAATCATATAAATACTAAGGATTGGTTAGACAAGTAACAATGACCACAAATCAAGGGATATTAATTGAATGGATTAATTTGCAAACTATATTATTATTTTATTCAAATTCATACATCACAATAATTATACTGGTAAAATTAATATATATATATATATATATATACATCTATTTTATGAGAACAAACTTGTTGATCTATCCCCACATAATCCTAATAAGACCAAACAAAAATATCTATATTATTTCGCAAAAAAGAAATTACCTTTTTTTCTAACTCGGGCGTCATCTCCGACCCAATTACAAGATTTTTTTCTGAGTTATCGGAGAATCAAGGTATTGTCTTGATGCCTAATGGTTCCATCTTCATTTTGTTTTCTTTATACTTCCTATTATATGATGTGTCGCTCGAATCAATAATTTCCTCGGATAAGAATTCCACCATACAAATAGGTTTCTTCGCTTTCGATCCACCCATACAACTCATGCACATTATGTTATAACAAGAACGCGCCAACTCCTGATCTCCTTTCATTTTCCCAACGCCAGAGGGTGTGGGGAATTTCATCATTAAATACGGTTGGAAAACCACGGCCCCAAATAAATTCATAGAACTTCTCCCAAAAATTGCATTATAAGGAAGTATAGGGAGATCGACGACTACGAATTCTACTAGCAAAGTCCTTGATATTTCTTGATCTCCCAAAGTGACCGGCAGAAAGACAGATCATTCAGCAGCAACAGCACTATTGTTAAAACCAACTAATTTTGTTTGCACCGGCTGGAGTTTGGTGATTCCTTTCAAAGATATTTGTTCAAAAGCTACAAGAGTCAAGATGTCGGTAGCAGCTCCGGTGTCGACTAGCACTCGAGAAACATGATGATTTGCGATAACATGATATATGACAAGAGCAACGTCTTGCGGTGAGAAAACTCCACATAAATCCTCAGGTCCAAAAGATATAGCCATCTTTTCCAAATCAAATAACTGGACCAAGTTAACTTCCATGAAACGACATTTCTATTCCAACTCCTGATAGGATCGCTTACGAGCGCGACTCGAATCTCCGACGCTTCTTCCTCCTGCGATAGTCATGATATTAGGCCCCAAATTACCCCAATTTGGCTGAGATTCTTCAATTTTCAAAATATGTTGACCCGGATTCGGGCTAGCAGGAGGGGGAGGAGGTGGTTGCTGATTTCCTTGGGCATGTTGATAGCCTTCCTACCGATACCCTTGTTGGTTCCTGTACTGTTGATTCCTACCGCGACCAAGGTGATTATTTTCTCTCCTTCCGTCTCTGCTGTTCTGCTGACCATTATTATGAAATCCCCTTTGATCGCCCCTTTGATGCTGACCACGTTGTTCTCCATATCCACGGCTTCTGGTGTTAGGTTGTGGTTGGTCAGCCTTAGGGGGTTTCGCTGTTGTCCCCAACTACGCACTCATATCGATCTTTCCCGAGTTAGAATCAACTCCTCTATCTGACCCAACTCTAACAACCTCTCAACTTCAGACATCAATTCCCGACAATCGTTAGTGGCATGTCCAAAACTCCGATGAAAACGACAAAATACTTGTGATTCATAAGTATCCGGTGATGGTTCTTGCAATGGAGGGGATAACGAAGAGATCCACTCTTCTTCTGTTCGATAATGGCAAAAATTTGCTAATAATTGAACGTTGTGAACGCTATTATTTTAGGTCTTGATTGCGAAACGTTCTTATCGGGCACTCGGCCTGCAACGATATTGTGGGAACCATAAGTTCACATTTCTATCACTCTGTGATCTCGCAAGCCTTCATCTTCCCGGATATACTACGCACATCTCAAAGCTAACTCTTTCATATTCTCCGAGGGGTCTCTATTCAAGGAATTACATAAAGGGTGTCCGGCCAAAATAAGTTGGAGCACCCCAACTTTCTCAATGACAGTAATCCGAGGTATCTTCCTACACTCGGTTTCAAAAAGGGTAATGAAACCCAACAATCTTTCTGATGAATCGTACCGCAATGCGGTCAAGGACGTAATAGATTTCAATGGCGCGTTGAAAGGCACAAAAGCTGAATTAAATTGATATGTAAAGTCTTGATATGAAACAATCGAGCGTCTTGGCAACCGATTAAACCACCGAGGGCTGACTCCTTTAGAGAAACTGCGAAAACAAAACACATAGCAGCATNAAAATAATTACATTATTTATAAAATAATACAATATTTAAATATTTAATATTTCTTAATTTATTTCAGTTATTAAGAAGAATGTACAATGCTATCATACTCTAGTCTTGTTAATGTATCTAATCATTTGCATATAGATTGAACGTCATCCACGTTCATGATGAAATGAACTTATGTATAATAGAGATTCTCCTCAATTGTGTGTTGTGTTATCTGTGGGGCATATTATAAAACGTGAAGTTGTCTCATGAATCATCTATGATGCATTTCAATGCATTTTGGGACCAAGTATTAATTATCAAGGCCATAAACTACTATTTCCTCATTTTATGCATTGCACTTGGACTTAAGGTATCCACATTTCCATCCCTAACTTGTTTCTCTTTCTGTACATCATTATTTTGTTCCTCAATATTAATTTAATATTTAAATACTTTAATTTTCCTTATCTACTATATTTATGTCTAGACACTTGTTATTTATTATATATCTTTTTCTATTTTAATAATTATTGAAAAAAATTATTATAAATTGTGAAATTTCAATTGAGAAAAAAAAGTTAATGTCTAGATCTATGTTTGTGAAAAAATTAATTGACAATAAAGTTGAAGAATTTAACATAAAACTCTATTACAACGAAGAACTTACAAGAGGAGGATGTAGATTAAAGCTTCAAATATGCAAGTTGCTTCTGCAAAATTGTGCGAAGATGATCGGTCATAGAAAAAAATGAGAAGAAAATGTAGAGGAACGAGAGAAACCGTGGGATGAGAGAAGGTGTTCTCGGAAAGCCAAGTACGCCGATAGATATGTAATTAATAATCACCGAAATGCTGGCTGGAGGGATACCGAGAAACTACGTCAAAGTGTCCGGGCAGCGTTGTCGATCACTATTGTAATGTTTCAAAATTTGGTACCGGTCGATATATATCATATATTTAACGGAATAATAAAATAAAATAAAGTTATGAAGAACTAACTAGACTACCCATAGTTATCTTAAAAAAGTTCACAGTTTTTAACAAATCTCAATTTGAGTTGTTATTACTTTGAAAAAATATTAATATCTACAAACTTTATATATCTCTTTTATCTCAATCCAAACAAGATAGATCTGATTCAACGTGGTTAAAACATTTACCTATAGTTATTTCTTTAACTACAGGCTAAAATCGGTACACCCGAAATTTATAGTATTTCATGTTGACATGTGTTTTATTCAACTTTACATATGTTTGATCATTATTATAATAATATTATAATTATTAGAAATAATAGTACATTAGCCTTTTTAAATCACGATGAGGGTAAATCTGGTTTTAACACTTATTATAGAATCATGATTTTTTAGCGATTAATGTATTACAAATTTGCTTTTGTTTTGTGTATGTTAAAAAATAATAATTTGAGTATCTCACCGTATTTTTAATCGGAGTATCAAACATACCCAATATGTTCGCATGGTTTTGACCTTGTTGTAAACTCTAGAACCGCGTTTTTTCGCATCATTTTCATATGGTTCTTTTATGTTTTCGCGTGGTTTTTCTTAAACCACGGTTTTTGCGATACCCTAACCGGTTTCGGGTTGTTTTGTTTGATATATGTGACCCCGAACTGTATTGTAACTTGTATTTGATTGTAATAGAAATTAAGGGAGAATTTGTTCTCACGATGACATAAACTCATACATTGTAAGTTAAACCTCGTAGATTACACGTGTCAGACATAATTCTGACTAATTGATCTAAAATCATATAAATACTAAGGATTGGTTAGACAAGTAATAAAAATACTATTTTGCCAATGATCACAAATCAAGGGATATTAATTGAATGGATTAATTTGCAAACTATATTATTATTTTATTCAAATTCATACATCACAATAATTATACTGGTAAAATTAATATATATATATATATATATATATACATCTATTTTTCATTATATAAAATACTACAAATAATCAAGAAAATATGCATATATTAATCTTTGTGTCAAACGGATAATCGGATCCTTCTTAATGGATCGGATCGGATCCTTGTTCATTCAAGTCGGGGCAGAGCGAGTGTTGACAAATATGAAATATGTTGATGTACTTCTGGTCAAAACTTATCCGGCCCGACCCACGATAAAGTTACCACAGCAGCAACTTTTGAATCACACGCCACTTTCTTTTTCTAAAAATATTGATTGGACCACTAAAGCCACGTGTATTATTCTTATTGGTTTGACCAGATCCGTTCATTGAAATGACACGCCCCATCTCATGAGAACATTAATTTCCAAATATCAAAATTAAATCGTTGCAATTTTTTACATGTACATATCATTATTCTATTTATTTAATAAATCTTCTTTATATCCTATTACATTGTTGATTGTTCAGATATTTGCAATTTTTAATATTTAGTTTATTCAATTATTATGAAAAATTATATGTATAAATAAGAAAAATAATATTTAGACATAAAAATGTATATTACCGACATATTTCTAAATAGCTATAAATTAAATAGTACAAAAAAATCATAAATTACCGACATATATAGAAATCAAAAGATATACAAGTGAATTTATGTTGAATAGTTTACGGATTATTAAAAAGTTTGACATTGTAAATTTATGTTGGGGAAAGAACATATAACAAAAATGTACTAAAATATTAAAACGTTAGACAAAACTATCTCTCGAAAATCATGTAAGCAGAAAGATATAACGATATAGATATTTATACAACCTTATCCATACAAAGTTACCGAAAACTCATGTTTTTATACCGACCGATACGCTAAAAACCGGGCGGCACCGGGTATCTTGGTCGGAACTCAAGTTTTTTTCCGAGTCGACCCGGAAAAAAAAAATTATATTAGCCATAGTCCATATCGATTCGGATCGGTGTGAAATTCTGAACCGATATAAAAATATTATCGAAAACTTGATTATTTAAATTATTTAAATTATTTAAATAATTTAAAACCGATATAAAAATATTTAAATAATATAAATTCAAAACGCATTTCCTCAAAAGGAGATGATCGAGCCCTACTACATTTTCTCCCAATTGCAAAATTCTAGTCAATAGTTAATATTATTTTCTAAAATTATACATTTAATAAAATAAGATATGATTAATGAAATTAAATAGATTTATAATATGGTATTTGATTATATTTAAAAAAGGTAATTAATAAAGAAGGGACCCACGTAAAACAAGATTGTAATAAGGAGGTGAGGTACTGTGTACTAAGACTTATAAATAACAGTCTCTGTCGTGGGAAGTTTAATCCAATTCACAGCAAAAATAAAGAAATAAGAAACAATTATGAGTATGAGTACCAGCGGAGACTCAGAGAAGCAGCAAAAAGAAAAAGGAGAGATTCTTCTATAACTGGAACCACCGTATTCCTCGTGAATGTACGTACCAGTCGCGATCTCCGTCTGAATTAATCACACTGGGAAAAATGATATGGGAAGGAGGAGGCTCGACGGCTTCATCTGCAGACGGCGGAGTAGCCGGAGGCAGCGGCGGAAGTGGTCGGAGAAAGCCGTCATGGCGGGAAAGAGAGAATAATAGGAGAAGGGAAAGAAGAAGGAGGGCAATTGCAGCTAAGATTTATTCTGGGCTTAGGGCACAAGGGAATTATAATTTGCCCAAACATTGTGATAATAATGAAGTCTTGAAAGCTCTCTGCGCTGAAGCTGGTTGGGTTGTTCAGCCTGATGGCACTACTTATCGCAAGGTGCTTTTTGTTCTTCATCTTTATTTTACTAGATCTACTGCTTCATTTTCCAGATTCACTGTTCATTTTACTGCATCTTCTATTACTTTATAATATTTGGATTTGCAATTGCTTAAATGAAAGCTTCGTGTACTTTAATGGAGTTTCTGAATAATGCGAATTTTACAGGGATGCAAGCCATTTGCAATGGAAATAGGAGGAACATCAGCAAATATTACACCAAATTCATCACGTAATCCAAGTCCACCTTCATCATATTTCGCTACTCCAATTCCTTCATATCAACCAAGTCCTTCATCTTCATCATTCCCAAGTCCATCTCGTAACGAAGCTGCGAATAATTTATCGCATCCATTTGCATTTCTTCTAAACTCTTTACCATCTAAACTCCCACCTTTACGTATATCAAGTAGTGCACCAGTCACCCCACCATTATCTTCACCTAGAAAGCTTCTTAAACAAACAAGTAACTTGGAATTAGCTGCATTTGCTAAAGAATCATTGAACACCCCTTTTTTCGCTGTTTCTGCACCAACAAGTCCGATCCGAATGCAGCGTTTTACTCCGATTACAATCCCGGAATGTGACGAATCGGACACTTCATCTACTATAGATTCAGTTCATTGGATGAACTTTCAGGCTTATGCAAATCCTCCTTCTGCTATTCCAACTTCTCCGATGTTTAATCTGATCAAACCGATCGACCAATCCGTTCCTTCTCAAGACAAAATCATGCTAGATAATGATAAAGGAAAGAGCAAGGAGTTCATGTTTGAGAATATGGCTGTGAAGCCATGGGAAGGTGAAAGAATTCATGATGTTAGCATGGATGATCTTGAACTCACACTCGGCAGTGGAAATACTCGTGTTTGATATCGAATCTTCCCACGAAAACAACAACAACCAAAAGGTTTCAGATTCACCATTTGCTTGAATCGTTATCGAAATCTGGCTTGCTACATTTATATTTTTGTGTGTTGAAAGTGTTTGTTATGTGAGAACACAGGTTTCTATGCGGCTTTATCTATATTTATACATCTTTTGTTGTTTGTTATGAATTATGATGAAGAAATGTGTGCTTTTTTATGAGTGGTGTTTCTTAGTGGCACTTCAACTTTAGAATAGTGTAAAGATGGTATCTAAAATTTGTAAACTGCATATATAGTCCACGAAATTGATATAATATATGTTTTTGATCTCTCAATTTTTTAAATTTATAAACAAGATACTCTCAAAATTTATTCAAAATTTATAAAGATTTATCGGGAATGTCTTCAAAACTTTGATTTTTTTTTTTTAAAAAAAGCATTTAAGTTTTCAAAACCATTCATACGAAAAAGATAAAAATCGGTATTATTTCCTAGGGTAACTGTTGAATGTAATTTTCTTGTTTTTGTATTTTTGATACTGGGGATTGATTCTAGTTGTCTGAAAAGTGGGGCCGATGTAATAACTCTTTTGGTAACATTAAATGAAATCTAGATTGACAGATATACAAGTTGATGCCATGTACTAATTATTACACCTTCTGTTCACATGGACTCTTCATTTCCCTAATACTATCCTTATTTGTTCCATAATAATCACTATGAGCCACCATTTAGGGATATAATGCGGGTCGAAAACAGGGTTTTTTAGATCGGGTTGTTGACTTGAAAAGCAATCATATTTATTGTTTGAATTATGAATTCTGGTCGAAATTACGATAATGGAGTGCGAACGAACATGATTAATGGAAGAATACACACATTTAAAAGATTTGATCAAACTATTATGTGATATAATTCATATTATTATAAATCTAATCAATCTTACTTCTCTAACCAATATATGACAAATTCAACATTCACCTCAAGTCCAACTATAAGAGTTGGGTTTTCGAAATTGAAATGAATCGAACCAACTTTGATACTACGTTAAATTAGAAGCTTGCACAAAATTACGACGACAGTGTGCACATATACGATATATAACGGGAGAAGACTACACCATAAAAGATTTTAAAAAGTCATTTACTATGGTACCGTTCTAACTTATAAATCAATTCAAACTACATTCATTTTCTAATGTGGGACAATGTCATATTTTAACACTCCACCTCAAATTCAAATACCTAACAAATTTGGACTTGTGAATTGAAATAAACCGAACTTTCATGTATTGATAATCAAAATTTTGATCGAATTAGCTCCAATACTATGTTATAATTATAGAATCTAGTCGAAATAACGATATGGAAGCGTGAACAAACAAGATTAAGGGGAGAAAGCAACACATTTAAAAAACTTGATGAAATTCTCATTCTTATAAACATAATCAATTCAACTTCTCTAACAAATGTAAGATAAATGCAACATTTATATAATGTTTTCATACCAGTTCAGATCAATATAATCGATAAGTCGGTACCAATTTTGTTTATTTTTTTTCATACCAGACCCGGAAAAACCCAGTACCAGTCAAATATTGATGTCGTCATGTTTTATCATACCGATCGATATGAAAACATTGCATTTATAAAATATGGTACGTTGATGTCACCGTAGTCATGGAATGATGCATTGTTAAGAGGTTGTGTTAAACCATTTTTTAAGGTGTAGAGGTCGAATCATTATTAAACCATTTTTTAAATGTAGATCAAAATATATAAATATATATTATATTATTTCTTTTGTTGTATGTAACTTTATTGACAATTCATATACTATTCATCGAAAAATAGCATAATATGAAAAAGACCAACCAATACAACAATTCCAAATTATATAACCGTAAGAGTTTTAAAACATCAATATAAATCTATATAATATAATGAAATTTCATATTTAAAAATATATATGATCTAACAACTATTAATATAGCCCAAACCAATTTTTCCGGGCTTAGTCAATTTTTTGCATCTTTCGATTTAACATCGTTTTGATTTTGAGATTATTTCGATTTTTATTTTGGTTGTAGAACTGGCTTATTACTCTCATGGTGTTGTTATGTAGTCGATCTATTTATAGCTTATTCGCATGAGCTATTTTAGATCGAAAGATGCATGTTTTTTATGAGACAATTAAATTGATCAGTATCATTTTTTTAATTAAACTAAATCATCTTGTATAAATAAATTGGAAAATCATTTGTATCGTAAACTTGAAGTTATGCAACTATCAATATATATTAAAATATATTAATGTATTTATTTGATTAAAAATTTGGGTTGATTCAAAAATCAAACTCTTACAATCTTTCAGAGTCAAGTCATACCGTGTTGGTTTAACTAGTTGTATATGATAAAACGAGTTGAGTTAGAGTTTAATGTGCAAATGTTAGATTAGAGTTGTATATATAATATGCATTTTTAAATTTAAATAAATTTAAGTAAAAGCATGAGATTGAATCATTTAAGTAAAAACATGTGAAGAATTCACGATTGAACGGATTCAATTACTAGTCTATAAAATCTTTTGTTCATTATTTTTAAATCGATTTAAATTGTTAATTATACATTTAATTTATAATAAATTGTACTTCATTTAATAATTTCAACATGAGTTCTTCATGTTCATTAGTATAAAAATACAAAATATATTTAAATTTCAAATTTCAATTTTAATGCGAATATTCGGATATTTAAAGAAAATCATAGCCAACCAGATCGGTTCTTTAATTCAAATGCGATTAAATATTATTTTAAAATAATTTTCTTCTTATTTTAATGCCGGGCTAATTAGAAGCCTGTCAATGGGGCCCCATTTAGGCTATAATAAAATCATTCACGCGCTAAGATTCTTCGACTTCCGCGTGACTCTCACCTCTAGACTTGAAGATTCAATTGTTTTTTAAAGCATATTAAAAATTGATGTACGAATAAGTGTATATTCAATACTAATTTTAAAAATAATTAGAGAAATACAAATACAAACAAAAATATAAACATAAATTATGAAATGATCTGTAATGTTTTTAAAATCAATAAATAATGTATAAAAACATATAATATTGTATAAATAGAATGATAATTTATGTATTAATCAAATTATTTTTATACCCTTATATTTATTTCAATAATAATTTATTATTCGAAATTTCATCTAATTGTCACAAAATATGATATTATACAAGATTATCATCGGGATGATGACCCAACTTCGCAACATCAATTATATTATATTTGCGTAGAATCTATTTTCATAAGTCAAAAGTTATATAAAAAGATAAATAAGGACATTGTAGTCATTTTAAATACTAGAAGTAGAAGTAGAACTTGAAATTAAAAATAAAATTTTTATTGTTTTTGTAGTTATAAAATTTAGAATTAAAAATTTTACTGAAGTAAAATGAAAAAATAAGATATGTTCTGAAATATCATTAATTTCTATTTTCTGAAATTTAAAAATAGAAATATAAATTGTATATAGCATAGTCTTATTATTAAAGAAAGAATTATTAATTATTTACGTATTTATGGAATGAAATTCGAAAACTCGGCAATGTAAACCAATGGAAACCCGTTGGGCCCAACTGATATTTAAACCAAATAGGCCCATTAATCCTTATGTATACAGGCCCATTATTTATTTCAATTGTGATTCGGGCCCATGTTCTAATACTGTAACAAAATCATCCACATTGAAAAACAAGGAGGGTCCCAATGTGTTCTAGAGGCATAACGGTAAAGTTCAAATTTTTTTATAAAAGAAGCTGTCGTACTTTTATATCATGCTCATGGGTATATGACTCCTCTAACTATTTCGACCAATATTTTCGATGTCATTTAAGTGGGTGAAAACCAAATTTACATCATATCGTAGTTAGNTAAATATTTATTTACTAAATTACATATTTAAATTATAAAAATAAATTAATAATTAATAAAACTAATATTTTATTATATATATATTAAACTAAAATATTTTAAATTAATAAAAATAAATAAAAATTCTTCTCCGCGGACAAGGAGGCGGACAAGCCCTTGTCCGCGGAACGTATTTCTCCGCGGTGGAATCAGCGCCCATGTAACCATGGGCGCCGATGTGGCGGACATGGGGGCGGACAAGGGCGTATTTCCATACGCTCTTGTCCGCCGTTACAGGTAGTCTAACGGTAAAGTTCAAATTTTTTTATAAAAGAAGCTGTCGTACTTTTATATCATGCTCATGGGTATGACTCCTCTAACTATTTCGACCAATATTTTCGATGTCATTTAAGTGGGTGAAAACCAAATTTACATCATATCGTAGTTAGGAAAACCTAAAAATAAGGACACTACAACCTAATTTCGGCCAGACTCTCTAATTGCAACATGATATCGAAGTTTGGTTTGGTCAAAATCATGATTTCAATATCAAGAAAATTCGGTTCATTTAATTTCAAGTCTAAAATTGTTTGATATTTGGACTTGATGGGATGTGTTGAAATATCAAATTGTGTTAGAATTTGGAATTGTTTATAAGAGTGAGGGGTACTATAGTAATTGATTTGTTTAAATCTTTTACGATGTAGTCTCCTCCCCTAATACATCATATCTGTGCACACTCTTGTCATAATTTCGGTCAAACTCTTTAATTCTAACAATAATTTATATAATAAATAAAGAATAAATATAATTAACATCATTTTGTATCTCTAATCTATTATTAACATGGTTTATGTTCAACAACCTATCCAATCCACATGTTTTCATTTTGAAACTTAAGATTGATTTATGTGTATAATGAAATATATATATATGGAATAATTGGAAGTGTGAAAGGGACATAATTAGTATTGTCCGAAGTAAACAAAAATGAAATAAATGCAGGTAATTAAATACTGAATTGACCATTGTACCCCGTCCCATGCATGCATCGTTATCGCCCGCTTCTCTGGATTTATCCTCCCCACCTACAACAAAATAATACCAAACATATTCACTATTTAATTTAAATATTATTATTAGGTTAAATACATATTTGGGTAACGGAATAAAATTAAAGATATTAAATAGTGATATGATATTACCCAAATAGTACATATGGACCCTAAATGCCAGGGGGTCTATAAATATAAAATGTAAGAAGTACAATTTATCATTTTTCTCATTAATTAACAAACAATATTACAAATTAGAATGATAGATTAACTGTATACTAAGTCTTTATAGTGTGTTAATAAATCAATTCATGTGTAAAATATAGTGAATTTCTATAAATAAAATTAATCGCATATATAGAAAAGTGAACAAAATTACAAAACATTAAATTTAATTAAGTAACTGTACTATCACTAAGTTTATAAACTATAAGATTTTATAATTAGAGAAGCATTTTTATTTATTTATAAATGTATTGCAATTTTGTAATATAAAAAAAGTGAAGATAATTTATTATTGAATTGGTCTGAAGTGCTTTGTCCAAATTAAATACAATCACCATTAAAAAAAGCTATAGATTTATAGAATGGATGGCTTTCGATCTGAGGAATCTTCCCATGAACCAAGACCGGAGCAAATTCTGGAGAATGACTCGCCGGAGATGTCGGTAGGGCTGCTGATTGAATTTAAGTAACCGCCGCCGGGACCAAGCCGAAGAAAATCCTGGGTTGCGGTGGCGCCGTCTGGTTCTCTCAATATAGAGGGATTGAAACACGATGGGAAACCGATGGGATTATTAATCTTGCAGGTGTTGCCCCATGGAGTCACGGCGGAGGGTGCGGCGGTTCTGGTAGAGATCGCGTCGTGTTGGTCGGTGTGGGGCGGTAACCCGAAGCCGTGGAGAAATGAGGAGTTGGTGGAGGAAGTTGAACCCATTTGCGCTGCTTTCTGGAGCAATGCGGTGGCGGAAAGAATCGGCGGCGACGTTGGGAAGTAGTGTGGTTGGGGATTTTGCTGTACAGATGGAAATGAAGGCAATGAGCAGTACAGAGACGGTGACAGCGTCAGAGAAATTGTGTCGTTGGTGGGCCGTGGACCGCCGACAAGTGGGCGGAGGAGGGATGGGTATGACGACGGCGGATGGAAATTGGATGGTTGGGTATGTTCTGAAGCAGACGTAAAAATGCAAAAGGAACCACCGTGGTCACTGATAAACCCGCCGGAGGTAGTGGAACTGCTGCTGGAGACAGTGGCGGCTGTAGCGGAGGAGGCGATTAAGACTGCTGGTGACTGCGAGTCTGCATTGTGATTTTCCGGCATCTCTGGAGCGGCTGTTCCAGATAAATTTTCAAACAATCAGGAGAAATGAATTGAAATGAATAGAGATGCAGAGGGAGAAATTGTACCGGAACATTGAACAGATAGAACTGGAGAAAAAAGGTCGGCTGAAGAAGTAAGCGGCGGCGGCGGCTGCGGAGAACCGGAAGCAGCTTGCAGTGGAGGCCCCATACATTGAACATCCAAATCTCCGGCGAGACACGACGGCTGAGTCCGCGCAGTTTCCTGAGCCAAGACATCACAAAAGGCTCTGTGCGTAATAAAACTATCCCTTCTGCAAACGCAGCAAAGAACACAATTTTAAACATCGGAAAGTAAAGCCCCGATCGGTAAACCTAAAATCTCCGGCGAAACCCACCTGGAAAATAAGGTTCCGCAATCACATCGATACTCGCGAGTCCCGCAAGTTTTGACATGGGCTTTCAAATCAGATGAAACAGCATACTTCTTAGAGCAACGATCGCATCTATACTTCTTCTCACCGTGCTTCCGGCAGAAGTGTTTCTTTATCCCAGTAAGATCCCCGAGTGCCCTCGCCGGATCATGGTGAACACACAATGGCTCCGGGCAAACATATACGCGCTTTCTCACTTCTTTGCTGGTTCGTTGCCGAAGCTTCCACGGCAGGTTATGGCCACGGCGGTGAAGTTGGAGGTTCTGGTCGCGCTGAAATCCCTTGTTACAGATCTCGCAGATGAATCTGTTAGTAGCGAGAAGTGCTTTTGGCGATAGTGCAATAACTTCAGCATCTGGATCTGTAAAAGAAATCAGAAAAAATTATAACCAGATTAGCAGCTCCTTTCTTACAACTTTTCGTCCACCATTTTCAAGATAGTAAAAAAGCTTCAACAAACAAGCAAACAATCATTCATGACCTGGCATCCCTGGAAGATTCCGCTTTTTCTTATTTACGGCCATAGGAGCTTTCGATTCCCCGGAAACAGCCGGAGAAACTGACGAATTATCACCTTCCTCCATTAATCACCAACTTCAAAATCGAGAAAAACGCACAATAACACCTCCTCGAAAAACCCTAATCATCAGATAAATTCTTCTACACCCAAACATCGAAAACCTCACCAAAAATCTCGAACAGAGAGTCTCAGACCCAGCTGCAGCTGCGCCTTCCTGTCTCAGTTAAGCTGCCGGAAAACCCAAAACCCTCGCGGAGTTAGAACCGACTATTTCTCGATCAAACAGCCATTCCTGTTGGGCGAGAAGCGAACAAAGGAAAAGATTCCATAAGAAATTTTGACGATTATCTGTAGAGTAGCAGAAAAACAAACAGAGACTGAAGAACAGTGAACAAATATTATTGGTTTCAGCAAGGCGGCAGAAAATAACCATGGTTAGAATAACCTCACCCATGGTTGGGTTAGGTTACCCAAGTCCCGACCCCAAATGCAGCTTCGTCGGCGCGAGGACGCACGTTGGGGGAATAACTGCCGTCCACGTGGACAGATGTACGGTTCATCGGACACTTGGGATACACACACGTTGTCGTTTGGTGTTCGTCTTTGGCTGTGAATGGGAATTGGACTCCGACCCATCAATTTCCGGATATGATAGAACGTGAAACATTGCAATTTGCAACTTAAAAAGACGATTATACCCCCAATTGTACTTATCCATTTACTAATTTTGGTACAATTTCACAAATTACATTTTTAGAATCAGAATCTATTTTATATTATATCATATAAAAAAATAAATTTTATTATCACAAATATAAATGATTTATCCCAATCAAAAAAAGAATGTAAAAGATTATCTCTTCTCATATTGATTTTCCACGTTAATAATTATGATATTCTTCATTAATTACGTGAATTTTCCATCAAACAAATGATATATTATCGAAATATGTTTTCTTCATTTTTAAAGATATCAACATTCGTTCGTTTTGGAGTAATTATAACTCGTAAAGTTGGGTTTTATATTTTAGTTGTTTGTGGCACAAATACGTTACATGAAAAACTCATAAAGGATGAAAAAAACTACGATACCGAGAGAAAGAGCTTTCACTTGATCGACTATAATAAAGAAGGTTACAAAAGAGATTTAATAATCTAAACTAAAACTATATTGATAACTATTTTTAGGAACAATTGCTCGATCTAAGTCTTATTTTCTTATATTTACATACTTAGACCCTCATCGAACGATGCTCAAGACCGTATGAAAATACGATCTTATTTTATTAGAAGTAAATAAAATGTATGGAAATAAAGACCATATGGGGAGAGAGTTCTCCCCATGCCCTTATTTTATTATTATTTTATATTTTAATTATTAATAAAAAAAATGTTTTTAAAATTTAATTCTTAATATTAATAAAAATTGTATCATAAAAAATAAAGAAAAATAACAAGTAAATATTATTATTATAAAATATCAAGAAAAAATACTATTAAATAATTAAATTTGTTAAAATAAAAAATTACATAATATTTAATATTTAATTAATCGGTCGAATTTTGACATTGTTGAATACTATAGTATGAGACGAATTTTAATCTAAAATTTGATTTTAATATAATATATTTACTATAATTAATTTTAATATTTATGAATATATATATTTATGATATAAGTTAAATATTTAATTATTTTATATAATTAGATAAATAGGATTGAAATATATATAATTAATTTTATTTAAATGATGTGGAGAAAAAAAATGAAAAAATGGATGTGGATGAGAGATAAAATGATATGTATGAGTCAGAATTGTGATGTATCATGAGTGAAGTTTGATGTTGAAGGATATGTCCATGGCCACGGATGAATATGGTGTTAGAAGGCAATTTTTCACTCTTATTTTATTATATTTATAGACTTTTAGTAATGGTAACAATTGCTCGATCTAAGTCTATTGACGAGGCCCGATCAATAACTTATGCTCTTAATACTATTCTCATCTGGACCACTTTATTACTTAACAGGTTTATCTTGGATCGTAGTGTTCAAAATGCATTTTAATCTTCGTAGTATAACATTTAATTTATTGAAGAATTATTACAATTTTTTATTCTCACAGTATTATCATGATTTATTGTTTTGAATAATTAGTATAATATAATATATTTTGTTAATAAAAGTCCATGTTAAGATAAGATACGTACTTGGCCGACCATTTCTAGGGGGACCATGCTTGTTTCAATTTCAATTTTCAACTTTATTTATTTAATTTTACAAACCTTACTATAAATAATATATTTTGAAATTGTACTATTGTTTAATGATATCCGAGCTTAATATCAATGTTTTTATACTAGTTCCGATCGATATTACTGTACGATTTATACCAAATTTTATTTTATTTTTAAAGAATAATATTTAATTATTTTTTTAGATTGAACCAGAACAAAAAATCGATAATATCCCATATTTCATATATCGATCGGTGTTAAAAGACTGTTTAATATTAGTTTTAATAAAATTATTTATTTATTTATTTTCTAAGGCACTCAATAACCAAGAAGATTTGAACAATATCACAATCCCCACCACGTCACTGATTAATAATTTCATCGCCAGGGAGGAGGAATCTAAGTGAAATGACATTTGCACCCTCATGTGTTCACTGTAAATCTGAGGATCAAATGGTCATTTTATCATTATTGTACGCCACCTCATCATTCATGTAAATGTATAATAATAAATTGTTGAATATAAATGTTAGGTTTGATGGGATAGTAAAATAATGACATAATCTAATTATTCCCCTTTTATTTAAAACATTATAATATTAAGTAAAGAATTACGTGGACAAATATTAACCATTGATCATAGTTTAAAAAATATTCGGGTTTTAAGATCATTTAAATAAATAGAAATTTGGGTAATTATTAGTTTGGTTATAGAGAATGAAAACTATGGGGACAGCGAATTTTTGGTGGGGTTTGCAATCAAAATTCAAAATTTTTATGACGTAACCCACACACACATATCCATACGGTTGTGTTTATGTGTTTAAAATTAGTATTCCTCAAATTTTTAAAAATAAAATAGATATGTTTAAAATTGTATTGAGAATATTGTTAATGCATAAATTTACGATGATAGGTCGGATCGGACGGGTCAGATGTGTTCAGTGACGATCGGCATATTCCAAAGATAGACGATCGACTTGTAGGATGCAATGATCGGTAGTTTCATATGTTGACAAGCTGCAAGTGTCCATCGACGTATGGTGGTACCTGGTCGACCTGAGCGGTGGCTTTCCACAGTCGACAGATATGCAGAATGTCAACAATGGATGTGACACCAATCACAGACGTCGCATGACTTTTAGGCACTAAAAGTAAGATTAATCAACTCGATGGACGACTGATTAAACATGAGTAGATTCTGATAAAGATTTAGTAATTGTATATTCATCTCTAACCCTCATAAAATGGGGGAAGACGAGATGATGAAGAACACACATTCTAGGAAGTTCTAAACGATCTAATAAACTTTGGAAAAGACATAACCCAGTGCCTAGAGTCTTTTTCGAACTCTTCTCTATATTCTGTAACATTTCTCATTAGTGGTATTCTCATGGGTTTGGTGCCCCGTGAGTTTTCCTCCCGATTCTCAGGTTTTCCACGTATAATTCTCCGTATTTTTTATTACGACAACTGATTACCATCCGTTCTCACACACTATTTTTCGAAACATTAAGGTGTATAATTTTTACCCTCAACAAATATACAATTACATTTTCATTCAATTAATAATTATAGTTTATCGTTTTAAATTGAGAAAATTACAGAAGTGATCTCAATGTTTAAAATTATAAAAAGATGATCTTTTCAAATTTTTTAAAGTATATACAAAATATTCGAAGTTTTAAAACCGTTTAACAATGATCATCAAGTAATAATAATTACTTTTGTCTTTTTTCTTATGATTTTGATAATTTATTTATTATTTTTAAATCTATCAAGGTTTGGAAAATAGTCATTACATGTTTTTAAATGGTCAAACACAAAACATGAATTTATTTAAATATTAACGAGTTTTAGTATCAAATATAAACAGTTTTGTAACTCAGGGTAACCACATAATTTTAAACTTTGATGACATGTTTATAACTTCAAAAAGTTTGATGATCAATAACATACATTATATCAAATTCGAAGCTTTTAATTTAATTTATAAACTTAGGAACGTTGTCTTTATACATTTTAAGTTCGGATGCTAGCAACAAACGTTACTCTTTTAAATTTTCTTAAAGTTTATGGATCATATCTTCAATTCTAAACAGTTTAGAATTTTTAGGATAATTATACATTTATATGACATAATATCTTGACTCCTTTCATCTGAAAATCTATGTTGCACGGATTCGTTGGGTACGCCCGTTTTAACGCACCAGATGCGGGGTGCGCGAATCCTTATTGTATGTGTTATTATGAAATTTCATTATTTAAACCTTAAACTTGAATATCATCTACATTTGTTTACTTGTGGACATAAAGGTATCAAAGAAATATATATAATTATATATTGTAAATTATGTCACATATAATCAAATGATAAATAGTATATTTAAAATCAAAATAATCAAATTCACTTATTTTTAATAACTCAAATTTGCAGAATAGATAAGTAACATTTATCAAAATATTATTTTTAATTAATATTTAATCAAATTTGTTGTAAATTTGATTATTATTTTTAAATGTTTTAATTAATATTTTAATATATATTTTTTATTAAATAATATAACTCACCCTTAACGTACCATAATTAAAATTTTATGAACCCCTCATCCTCGCAACCCGCACCAGTTCAACCTACCTAAAAATGATAGCTTTTTTACTGCCACTATTTTTAAAATTCAATCACTTTGGACCAAGAATCTCATCATATCGTTTTGTAGAAATGATTTCATTTTGAAAAATAAAATATTTTAGCTTTATTGTGAAAGAAGAATCTCATCATATACGTGGGTTTTATTTTCTCAAATTGGGAATCATTACTATATTGATTTGTATTTTCTTACTAATTCATATTAAAAATTCATTGATTTAAAATATAAATATTTCATGCTAAATTGAATAAAATTTCACACAAAAGTTAAAATATTTTTTTCAATTTTTTAGATATTTTATTTTTTTCTAAGAGTCACAAAACTAATAGGCACATTGTGCATCCTATACAAGGTGTACCTTGATGAATTGGATTGCATAAATCATACTGAATCGTGCAATCCTATATTTTCTTATAGGGGTAAATGAATCAAACAAATTTGCGAACCTTTCGCTACAATCTGAACTCCGAATCTTTAGTGTCGGGCTAGTCAGAACTCGAGTTCGAGCTCATATTTTTCGAATCGAACATATCTCAGTTCAAATTTGAATTCGTAATGAAACTTATTCAAACCTCAAAATGAACCAACTTGCAAACCAAATATTATATTATTTTTAAATAATTCGAACGGAAACCCCAATCAAACCGAACATCGATCATAATTTTTTAGTTTTTGAACTTGAACAGAAATAGTCTATTTCGTACTGAACTCGAACCTAAAAACACACTTAAGTTCGACTAATTTACACCCTACTAACGACTTCTTTTCAAAAGATGAATCAACAATGTGCACAAGCATACAATTTTCAAGAGTTACTAGTTTGAGACCAGCAACTCCTGAAAACTTCACCTCTCATTACATCAATCGCCATATGGTCATTCGCATATCTTTCCGGACCAACATACATATTCGTCTTCTCCATTAGACGAATTCCTTCTTCCCTACCGTACCTCGACGAATAAAGTTTCAAGTACTCTATGTCCTAAACAAGTACACATTTTATACCATAACTTAAAAGACTTAAAAAGTGATATTGTGTACCTGTAAGCCACTTAAGAGACGTTCCAAGCGTAACGAAGCGACGGGTTCGTTTGAAGATGAGAAAACTTGTCCGGGATAGAACAAGACACCGTCTCCGGGGGGGAGGCCGTGCCTGAACCTTATCTGAAGGATATTACTCGAGATTTAGAAGTGTGAGACGAATGTGTAATGCAAAACTGAAGAATGTAACCTCGGCACTAGGAACGGTTGCCTTTTCGTAACAATTGGCGCCCCAGTACAGAAAGCCTGTGCTTCCTTCCTTCCAAACACGCCACATTACTGCACGGTGTTGTGTGCCTCGCATTCCTAAGTGCCAATTAGGTTGAGGATCGGATGGTCCCATGCAGACGTAAGTCCACCATTCCTGTACACGAAGGAAACGTTGGAAAAGTTCATGTCCGAAATTATGACGTATAAGGGAAGGACCAAACTGTAAGGACTTGAACTTATAAACCAATCCAAATTTCATCACAAATCCAATGTAGGACAATTTGATATTCCAACCCACCCATCAAGTCTAAATACCCGACAAATTTGGACTTGCAATTGAAATGAACCGGAATTTCCACGTATTCATAATAAGGATTTTGACCGAATCAACTCCGATACCATGTTAAAATTATAAAGTGGCCGAAATTATGATGGGAGGCACACGAATATGACATATAAGGGAAAAAGATCATATCGTAAAACAAGTAATTTGTCATGGTAGTACCCCTTCCCTCTTATACAATCCAAATTTCATCCCAAATGCAATGTTTGGTATTTCAACAGTTCAAGAAGACGATTAAGTTGCGTAAAAAATGGAGTAGATTTACCTCACCATTTTCAGGCTGGATTTCTGCTAAGATATCCCTTGCTAGATCTTCACGGTTGCCAATCACCCATTCACTGAAAAAGAAAAAGAGCCATCTCTTCAACTACGATGTAAATGGCTCTCAATTTAAAACAAAAGAATTGCAACCAACAATAACATTTTATGCTTCAGATGGGAATTATTGCAAAAACTGTAACGAGGTTGGATTAACTTCAACTATGCTTTGCATTTATGTCAAATTTTAGATGTCAAAGAATAGGAGAAATGGTACCTTGTGCAGTATATTTGGGTGTGAGGGCGAAGAAACTGTGGAACTTTAAGAAAAGCCTCGAAGTTATTAGAAGCCAATGGTGCGTTGCTTGGACCTGTTTAAAGATACAAAACAATTCGAAAACATGCAAAGTAACATAATTCAGCTCCATGATCTTTTTTTCTCAAGGGAGAAGCAAAAAGATCATGTGAAACACATTGAATAGCATATCAGAACCTACTTATTTGACCACTTTATAACAAAAAATTACACCTACACAATCCAAAATGTAATGCATCAAGTAGCTCCAGGCCACTATTAAATATCTTGAACAGAAAAATCTAACAATACTCATGCGAAAATAAAGTTAGAAGGAGAAAATTGTTCACCGCAGTAATAAGTCGTCATAATACGGGCATCAGGTGCATAAGAATGAATCTCACTAGCCATATGGCGCATAGCTTCGTAGTGTTCAAGGTTGATTGGCTGGAATGAAATTAAGCAGGAAAAAATATAATAGCAAGTTATGATACAGTTTCACATAATGAGGGTAGAATATTTCATTAGTTAATCTCCAATCAAAGCTAAAAAACATCGAAATTAAGTTCTGTAATGTGACATGCATTGCACTACAAAAATAATGCCATCTTATACGAGCTAAAATGACATAATTGAGCAAGCAACTTATAGTTTCCTAGTCTCACCTCATCCCACAAATAGAAGTATGCTTTTCTCCAATGGTCCTTCTTTCTCAGAATTTCAACTTCTCTTTGAAGGAAGTCCTCAGATGTACCTTGACTAATACACATTAACAAAAAACAATGAAAAAATCCCACAATTGGTATCCAAACATATCATTCTTGAACAAGGTAGAAAAAAATTTCATATAAACCTTGAGACCACAGGGCTGTATGGAACAGCATAAGCTGCAAGTCTAGGATCAGAAAAATACTCCTCTGATTTTGGATGATCAACTGCAACAAATAGGAATGAAACCTAAAGCTTAGAATAAAAAAGCACTTGCAAGAAAACATTGCTCTGTTTAACAAAACGACTGCAAAAAGCAAGTGATATTCCCGTGTTCAGAACATTCAGTAAATGATACATGAGATGATGAAGAATTAACTTCCAGATAATGAGAACTGCAACTCAGAAAATTACCTGCCCATGGAGAGGTATAAGTTAACACCCGCATGCCTTCACGCCACCTGCAAAAGTAGGGGCTTATTTTGTATTGAAGCAGCCACTTGAAATGCTGATCCAATATCTCGTACCACTGGCTGCTTCCATGCTTGACACCAAATCTATCTTCTATCACTGTATCAGATACCTATCTATAGTTAAGTATTTAAGTATCAAATTCATTTATTCACACCGAATAGAAAAAAACCTGCTTCATTTGTAAGAAAGTATGAACTGCATCACTTTCTAACATAAATATCATGTAAATACAAGTTTTTCATGTTGCAAAAATATTGGACTATAATGAAAAATACACTAAGAATGTCAAACAAATAGATGAAACTTTCCCATGAACCAAATAAGACTTTGGGTAAAAAAAACTCCAGGATACTCCAATAACAGCTGGTAGCGAAGGTGTAGCTGGAAGAACAAAATCCCAAACTGTTAAAATTATCTTCAATCTGATTGAAAGGTTTGAAATGACATCTTCATCCATCATGTCTACTAATCCATTATCCACGTTTAAATCTGAAAATAAGGGAGACTGAAGTACTCTTCTCAAAGAGAATGACACAGATTTTACTCTCTGCTCCTGAAAAAGTAATAAAACTAAGATTACAAGCTTGCACTGACATATAGCTCAAACAAAGGCTGAATGTTACATATTATATAACCAACCACTTCATCTAATGCTTGACTTTCAATGGGCTCGGCAACATCAAGGCAGTGCTTTAATTCATTGTACAGTTGGATTCTCTCATCTTTACTGAGAGACTGCCCCGTACATCTGTAACAAGTTAAGGTAAGAACTATACATATCATGTAAAAATGACAATAAAAATGACTTAAAATAAGAAACCAGTGTAGGTTATCACTCTGCATCAGATCTGGAAGCAGTTACAAAAATGTCTCCTTCGTATTGACCAGGGGGTTGTATATCAGGAACCACAACTGAGACCCAAATGGCTGTTGTTTCTCTGCAAAAAAAATCATAATAGTAATGTTATAAGATTATTAAATTCAAAGCCATAAAAAAATAAAATACTAAAATGAGAAGCATAGTTACCCAGGAAAAAGGGTCACTCGGGACATTGGAACATCAAGAGGCACAAGAGCATCCGGAACACCTAAAATAGGGACGACCTGCCTCACCTTCAATGATTCACTAACCATCAATCTGCTAAATCCAAAAGGTTGGACATCAAATCAAGGCACTCAATAATAAGACATGATATTCAGTAGTTCATCAAACAACCTATCACCAGAAATGGAGCAAAGATCCGTGCACTGCAAATATGCAGTTCCAGCAACTCTAGATCCTGCCCAAGAAACCTTTGGGCGTATAGCTATCTGAAAACTTTCCCTTTCATTTCTCGCTGCCAAAAGCGATATCTTCAACATAAAATAAGAAGTTATAAATAAAATGTCCATATTTATATGATAAATGGTGTTTACTAGATCTGATGAGCGCATTTTGCATCATCAGGAAACATATTGAACTAAAGATAAACAATGTGCACATCAGCGAGAAACTAACATATTGACTTATTAGTGAGAGCAAAGAACTACCCAAAGTTGGAGAGAAACACTTCAATTAAAACAAGAAAACCAAACTTACAGGCTCTAAAACACGAGGAGATTCCTGAGGCCCAACATTTGCTGTGCTTGGCATGCACCACACATGCACCAATTCTGAAGAATGAACTTTCAAGGGATCAATTGTCTCCCCTGACAAGCTACAAGAATTAATACCACTTTCATTCCATCCATATGCCGTCCCACCTCCTGCAACTCCTTCAACTGGTACCAGCACCTCTGGATGGTCCCCTGCTTACAACTCAAATTGATCAGCAACGGCAAAACATAACAACAAACTAAAATGCAACCATCAGATCAAAACAAATAATATACTTCCATTAAAATGAATACCGGGGATCTTATTCTCTAAATCAAGCAGTCAATACTCGAATACATATTAAATAACAAAAATCCAACCCAATTCAAACCAGGGAGTGACTTTCATATTTCAACCAAAATTACGTATAAAAACAAGAAATTCTCTAAAACAAAAGAAACCGATGATCTAGAAAAGCAACTAAAATTATATGAAATCACAAACCGGAAGTCTCCATGGATATAACAGATGAACACTTAGGTTTCTGATGTAAATCCCCTTCTCGAACCGATCAAAGAATATCAACACACGCAACGTGCCTCCGCTGTATACATCTTTCCTTCCACTATTACTAGTGAAAAAAAAAATACTTTATGACGGTCAAGAAATGAGGGAAATCTAGGGATTCTCCAGCCACGTCATCATTTTACAAAACGTTCTATTGTTATATTTATTTAAGTTCACTCCTTTTCTCAATTTTATACAATTTCTTTCCAAATCCTTGATGAATATTGAGAAAAATAAATCAAATAAAAATAATACTTTTCGCATTTTTATTTTACCATGAATTCAAAATATATTAAATAGATAAAGATAACTATTGATGTTGTGAATGTTTTTTTGAAAGTACAAAAAATTTAAAAATACAATATTGTATCATGTCTATACAATTGCATCAAAATGGCCTTAATCCATTTAATATCTTGAATCGATGTATTTTGCATAGTTTTTTTATTCAATAATACACTAATGTTTTTTTGTTATACTGAAATCTTGTATTGGTTGAAAACCATTTGATTTCTTCTATACTAAAGTATTCATAGAGTTATTACCATAATACTAAAGCTTTGTCAATTAGAACATGTAAGGCCTTTGTAACCTATGTTTGTGCATCACTAACTGTTTTTCCAGAGGTTTGGTCGAACCGATATGACCAAACGGTACCACACCTCATATATTTTAAAAAATCAAAACAACAACATATATTGAAGACTGATGACCTATTGACACGCGAATCTGAAAGCAACAAGCATCTTCTTCTACATAAGCAAATGATTACTTCTGAGAACAGGACTGGCTATGGTACAAAGACATTCTTCATTCAAAATGCCTGAGAAAAGATGACGATATTAGAGTAGCAAACTGTTGGGAGACGAAAAACCGAGGTGCATGCGCTGCATTTTCAACAAATCAGAGATACAACAAAAAATAAGCACAATATTTTGCTAACTTGGGTTGCCTAGTAAGAGGAAGCAAGTGTAGTTACAGCAAAGAGAGCAAGATAAAGCAACTCCTACACATATGTTTAGTGCTTACATCATTTGCCTTCCTCAATAAACAAGTAAGAAATAAGTTCCAAAACTCAAGAATGAAGCTAATTTTGATTAATGGAGTGCATGAGATAAGAAANATGAACACTTAAGTTTCTGATGTAAATCCCCTTCTCGAACCGATCAAAGAATATCAACACACGCAACGTGCCTCCGCTGTATACATCTTTCCTTCCACTACTACTAGTGAAAAAAAAAATACTTTATGACGGTCAAGAAATGAGGGAAATCTAGGGATTCTCCAGCCACGTCATCATTTTACAAAACGTTCTATTGTTATATTTATTTAAGTTCACTCCTTTTCTCAATTTTATACAATTTCTTTCCAAATCCTTGATGAATATTGAGAAAAATAAATCAAATAAAAATAATACTTTTCGCATTTTTATTTTACTATGAATTCAAAATATATTAAATAGTTAAAGGATTTGTTTGGTTCAGCTTTTTTAAAATTGCGGTGTGGTGAGGTGTGGTGAGATGTAGTGAGGTGTGATGAGATATGATGATCGTGAATTTTTAAGTATGTTTGATAAAATTGCGATATTATGATCGCGATTTATGTAAAAATACTAATATACCCTTATATATATAAAATAATAAATATAATTATATTATAATTAATAGAAGTAAGGGTAAATGAGTTTTTTCCAAAATCACGATGAGACCACAGTTGGTTTTAACAGCTGTGATGATATCGTGATTTTTTAACGATTATCACATCGCAATTAACCTTATGTTTTGTGCACATTAAAAAAATCACGATTTCAACATCTTACCGCACCTCACCACTGTTTTAATCGGGGTACCAAACAAACCCAAAGATAACTATTGATGTTGTGAATGTTTTTTTGAAAGTACAAAAAATTTAAAAATACAATATTGTATCATGTCTATACAATTGCATCAAAATGGCCTTAATCCATTTAATATCTTGAATCGATGTATTTTGCATAGTTTTTTTATTCAATAATACACTAATGTTTTTTTGTTATACTGAAATCTTGTATTGGTTGAAAACCATTTGATTTCTTCTATACTAAAGTATTCATAGAGTTATTACCATAATACTAAAGCTTTGTCAATTAGAACATGTAAGGCCTTTGTAACCTATGTTTGTGCATCACTAACCGTTTTTCCAGAGGTTTGGTCGAACCGATATGACCAAACGGTACCAAACCGTTCATATATTTTAAAAAATAAAAACAACAACATATATTGAAGACTGATGACCTATTGACACGCGAATCTGAAAGTAACAAGCATCTTCTTCTACATAAGCAAATGATTACTTCTGAGAACAGGACTGGCTATGGTACAAAGACATTCTTCATTCAAAATGCCTGAGAAAAGATGACGATATTAGAGTAGCAAACTGTTGGGAGACGAAAAACCGAGGTGCATGCGCTGCATTTTCAACAAATCAGAGATACAACAAAAAATAAGCACAATATTTTGCTAACTTGGGTTGCCTAGTAAGAGGAAGCAAGTGTAGTTACAGCAAAGAGAGCAAGATAAAGCAACTCCTACACATATGTTTAGTGCTTACATCATTTGCCTTCCTCAATAAACAAGTAAGAAATAAGTTCCAAAACTCAAGAATGAAGCTAATTTTGATTAATGGAGTGCATGAGATAAGAAAAAAAGATGCTCAAGATAACTCTCATTTGCAAAACTTGGTTTTTCTTATCATGAAAACTTATCCTTATGCATTTCTTTACATCATTTGGCTTCCCCAATTACAGATGTGTTTCCAAGTATCGCATGAACAAATCAGAAATCAAGTTGTAAAACTCAAGAATGAAGCTAATTTTGATTAATGGAGTGCATGAGATAAGAAAAAAACATGCTCAAGATAATTCTCTACTCCCATAACTCTCATTTGAAAAATAAAGTCTTGCAAAACTTGGTTTTTCAAACTAGCATTTCCAATTAAGGGATAAATTCAAACTAGAAAATTTAAACATCTTTAAACCACTCTGCAGCCAATAATAAACAAAAGCACCAACAAAATGGTAACTAGACAAGATTAAGGGATAAATTCAAGTGTTAAATCTCACCTTCTGCAAAAATCAGTGACGTAATTCGAAGTGTTGTAGAAAATAAACCACATCAAAACAATCACAATGGTATCTAGACAAGTTTAAGGGATAAATTCCGAACCATGGGAACGAAAGAACAGTCACAAAATCAGAGAAAATGAGATGAACAAATTAAGGATACTGAAGAGATACCGCTCCCACCAATCCAGCATATACAGCCCGAATGTCACATTGTAGAGATAGATCTTGCGCTGAATCCAGTTCATGCTTCAGAAATTCCAGAAAACTCTTAACAGCATCCAATTCTGTCCAGATTCGAGAACAAAGAAAAATTACAGGTATGTAAAAGGATTTTACCAAATTGGGCCTAAAATTTAGGGCATTAAATCAATTGGGCCCAATTTTAAAGGCCTGTTTTTAAGGCAAATCTTATTTGAGACTTCTTCTCCAATCTAGTCACCGATTGAAGAGACCACCAGCATCGCTGCTTCCGTCGCCGCCGCAATATCAGATCGTCTATTTGTAAGATGATTTGGAGGTTTCGTTTCACGGTTAAACATATTCTTTCCCTTGCCATCGGATGACATATTATCCTTAGATTCAATTTTAGGTTTCGATGTGTATTGTTCAGATCTGCTTTTTTGGGAAGTTTGATCTGATTGCTTTTTGGGTGATAAGAATTGGATTTTCGTGGGCTGAGAGATCTTGATTGTCAATCTTTGTGGTTATGAAATCTTGATTCAATCATTCGCTTGACTATTTTCTTGTGTTTGGTTTTTACTCTACAGTTTTTGCTTCTGAGTTGTTCATTCTCTACACTGAAATGGAGGAATCAGAGAAAAGAAGGGAAAGGCTTGAAGCAATGAGAAAGGAAGCTGCTCATGGAGAAGTTAATACTGACCCTGGAATTTCAGGGGCGTCATCTTTTAGTCTTTCGAATCCATTACTCGAAAGTGATAACGTTTCGGAAATGCCATTCCAACAAGCTTCTCGAAGATTTGATTACTACACAGATCCAACATCAGCATTCTCTGGAAGAACAGAGGCAGCTTCTAATGCCAATCCTCCTCAATCCCCTCATTCAAGTAATTCACAAAGAATTTTGATTATTGAATCCTTCGTTTGATCCATATTTTTGTTTTCGTTAGTTCATGCTCTGTTTTTACTAATGATTGAATATTGGGTATATCTCCATAGGACCTGCATACAAAGGAAAGGCTCCAACTTCTGATTATCATTATCCAGCGTTTCGTTCTCCAGCTGAGAGGATGAACCATGTACCAGGAGCCTATCAATGCCAGCCTTATCCTCGAAGTTCATTCGAAGCACAAAGCTCTTGGCCTCAACAAGCTATGGCTCCTCGTACTCCTAATCATCATTATCAAGCTTCCCATCAAACACAGACTTATCCTGGAAGCCCGATTCAAGCACCGAACTCTATTGCTACGCAGCATGGGAGACCTCGGATTCCACCAGATGTTCGTGCCAATGCCTTCACTTATCGATCTCGACCCAACTTTGTGAGGCCAATGCCTTACACCATGTATAACCAGAGCATGGATCAAAGATACAAAACAGGTTTCTTTGATGGTTCAGGCAGAGGAAGAGGTCGAAATAACACGGTTTTGGCCAAGGAACGGCCTGATTTATATTACAACAGGGGTATGGTAGAGGATCCATGGAAGAATATGACTCCTGTAACTTGGAAGGGTCCTGGTCCAGGAAGTGATGGATCGTGGATGCCTAAGTCTATCACTGGGAAGAAAGCTAAAGTTTCTGTAGAATCTTCAAAGACAATGTTTTCTCAGGGAAGCCTTGCACAGTTTCTGTCAGAGGCGTTGAATGATTCCACCGTTGATTAAAAGGTGCGTGAATGTTAGTCGTTAGATGAACGGAAATACTTGTTTGTATATTAAGAGTTTTAATTTCCATTTGCAATTTTGAAATACTGTGGTTTTTTGTTATTTTGTTATTTAGTTTGGTATTTAATTTTATATAATTATGAAATTTGGTTTGATATTCGGTAAAAAGAATAAAAATTTGGTATATACCGAAATATCAAATTATTTAATAGAATACTTATATATTTTAAAAAATTTTAAATGAGTTATGATAATTCAATTATTGATATCGAAATTCAGTATCTTGATATATTGTAAAGTCATTAGTATGAGATTTCTTAAACTTGTCAAAATAACTCGTGATATTCTCGTCATGCCAATATCTACATTTGCTTCTGAATGTGCATTTATCACCGTTAGATATTTTAAGTATTTTTATTTAATGTTATTTTAGTTGTACGATTTTCAAATAGAATATTTGTTTGATACTTTGATATCTAATAACTGAACGAGTTCTTAATTCTTATAAAGTTCTTTGAGTTCAAAATGTGTGAAGACACTTATATGCAATCAAAATTGCTTCGTGGACAGTAATACAAGTCTTTCATTTACTTGATTTAACACATGCATAAGATGTTTTTATTATTTTTTCAATGTGATTTTAATTTTGGTATTTTGGAACCAATAAAAAATACCGAAATTATTTCAGTAATTTTGTTTGACACCAACAAAATATAGAATTGGAATTAGTATTCGATTTTGTTGATAATTTGGTATTTGGTATTTCAATATTTTGTTTTGTTTGCTATTCGATAATGAATGCTCACCCCCTATGTTTGGATATATCGTTTAGTACGTCAAATACTAAGTTTGACCTATCTTTTCTGGATATCGCTCGGTATTGAATATTAGATCATCTACATCCGTGACCGTGATCGTGACCATATCCGTCAACATCAAACTTTTCTCATGACACATCACTATTCTCACTCATATATATCATTTTATCTCTCATGCACATCACTTTTTTCATTCTATTTCATCAAGATCATTCTAAATAGAATTATTTACATATATTCTAATCGTATTTCTCTAATTAAATATTTAATTTATATCATTAATATATATATTCAAAACATTAAAATTAATTATATTAAATATGTTATAATAAATATTATATTAAAATACAATTTTAGATTAAAATTCATCGCATAAGGATAATTAATATTAATGATTATCCAAATTTGACTGATTAATTAAATATAAAATGTTATCTAATTTATTATTTTATCAAATTTAATTGTTTAATATTATTTTTTTCAATATTTTATAATAATAATATTTATTTTTTATTATTTTTTATTTTTAAAAATATTTTTTTTATTAAATTAAAATAAAAAAATTAAATAAGGTTTGAGAAGAGCTTCTACCACTCCTTGAGTTATGAAACCACTTGGCAGTCAATTTGCCATGCTGGCTATTAGAATGAGATTCCAGATCGTATTTTCATATGTGTTGTGGTTTCTTTTTAGGGGTATCAACAGTCACCGGATTCTGAAAATTGGTTTTATTTGTTGTTTGTGGAGACAATTTGAAATAAGAAAATGGAAAAAACGCAGACGATTTTAACGTGGAAAAACCCCTTAATAAAGGGGAAAAAAACCACGTTGCCGAGATGAGAACCTCCACGGCAAATTCATTAATAAATCAATGAAATATACAAAGGGAATAAGAGCAGCGGAAATGAAATTACAGCGGCTAGGGTTCCTCCCAATTGACCTCCTTCTTTTTTAGTTTATCTTTTAGCTCTGCATTTATAGAGAAAGAAACACATGTGGCTCACGTCTTGAAACCACCTCTGACAATGTGTTTTCCTATGCTGGAAAGTGTGGTTGAACCATCAGCATGGAATGCATGCTGATGGGCCTACATGCAACATGTCATTACCTATGTAGTCTGCTGGGATCTACGCAATCTGTCTGGACCGATCGGTCTGCTTGACCCTAAGCAAACTGCCGGGACCGATCGGTCTGCTTGATCCTAGACAGTCTGCCGGACCGATCGGTCTGCTGGCCCTAAGTGAACTGCCGGGACCGATCGGTCTGCTTGGCCCTAAGCAATCTTCCGGACCGATCGATCTGCTGGCCCTAAGCAAACTGTCGGGACCGATCGGTGTGTTGCCCCTAAGCAAACTGCCGGGACCGATCGGTATGTTGGCCTTAAACTGTTTGTCGGGACCGATCGCCCTATGTTGTTTGCCTGGACCGATCGCCCTAAGCTGTTTTCCGGGACCGATCGATTTGTTTGATAATTTCAGCTATCGAATTCTTGATTGGGTCTGACCACCCTCATTCTTGCTTAGGACTCATCGTTGGTACCGGGTTTGATGGTTCTCAACAAAAACGCATCCTTGATACCCGGTTTAAGGGTTGTCAACAATATGGTCTTGGACAAAGTTGTTAATGATCTTAGGATCAATTTTCAGTTTTTTCGGGAATAATCATAAAAAAATAAAATAAAATTTAATATTGATCATTATACCATTCGATATATCGATTGTACAGCTCGATTGTTACGAAATTCCAGACAAAACATTACTTAATTCTCTTACCGTTTTGATGTCATAAAAGACATAAAAGCCCTTACAAGTTAAATCGAGCCCCTCCTTATTTATAAGCCCGACGCAAACCCTAGTTTTTTCTATTGTATAATCTGTAGGACTTTTCCCTGCGTAAACGCCGGCCTTCGTTATTTCCATCTGTTCCCTTTTTTGTTCGTTTCTCTGTTTTTGGTTGTTTTCCTCAGTTTGAATTGTGAAAATTTGTTCTTGTTCCCTAGTTGAATTGGCTTCTCTAGAGGTTATTATTTTTTTTGTTCGTAGATGAAATCTTGAACATTTGCATCTGGTTTACCCTCTCCTTGTATCGTGTAAGTTGAATGTGATCACGGAGGTATAACTGATGCATAAACCGATTTGGATGGCTTACCAGCCCACTGCATAAGGACTAGTTCTATTGCTTTGGCGTCAAATTGATCTTCCGATATGTGCTTTAAATTCTCGAATTTTATATCGGATTAAAATATCTGAAACCTGATTTCGAATGAGGGATTTGTTCATGTTATTAATTATTAAAATTTTGAAGCTTTAATGTGAAATCTACATACGGAATAGCTAATGTCAAGGCATATGATGTGAATTTAACTTATTCTATAAACTGAATTTTGTTGTTGATATTCAACTCCGCTTATTATCTGATGCCTTTGATTCTGCTCATTGTAACTTAATATGTTTTTTCATTGCATAGATTCTAGATTTTTCTGTTCTGAATTGACATTCGATTGAATACTCTTGCATAGTTTACTAGTGAGATTTTGGGTATGTTTGAAACCGTGTTTGTCAAATAACGTTGAGGTGAGATAACTGTACTGTGAGGTGAATTGATTGTGATTTAAAAAAATTGTTTTTGAAACAAAGGTGCAGTGATCGTGATATCATAAAATGATTTTTTTATCTTTATTTTTAAATAATTATTTATAACTTACAAATTATATTTTATATTATTTTATGATAAATTCGTTATTTCAAAACTACATTTTAAAATTGTTATATATATTTTTATAGTTTGAACACATAATTTATAGAATATAAGAAGTTATTGATCAAAATTATTTTTTTAAAAAAATAAACTATAATTTATCAAGGGTAAAATTGATATTTTGGTAGGTGCGTTCTAGTGGTTGTTGGGTTAATCTAGCTGTGAACTCATCGCTATTTTCTGTAGTTATATGAATGCGGTTATTAATGATGTTTGATTAAAATAGAATACAACTACGATACGTTCATCGCATCGGACGGTGGGCGGGTTTTCCAAACATTACCTTTGAAATGTACTTTTTTTGTTGAGGATAGTTCACCTGTTTTTTTGTCTCTTATACTCTTGCTATGATGAATATGATAAAATATGTCTGGACATATGAAATTTGTTCATGATTATTTATATGTTCTGAGCAAAAATCACATTGTTCTCAATGAGATCTTTAATTTTGTTCAATATTTAATAATGTTTTTATATGCTTGTAATTATAATGTTGTAAATGGTTGGAAATGAAGTAATCATCAAATGTGAAAATGTTGAATTAGTAGTTGGATGAAACGGCCTAATCAATCGCAACAAATCTCCCAAGTATTAGGTCAAGCTACACGGTCAAATGTGATTCTAAATTTATGTAATTCTGTTATCAACTCTCTTTGAATTCATTTTCTCTGCAAATCTTTTTCAAACTATAGTCGTTATATCCACTGTTATTTTAATCTTCATCGATCCTACGTCTGGAATTCAATACAATGAAGTTTTCCATCTGAATATTTCCATGCCGTAAATTTTCTGTTTGTTTTCGAGTTTTTTGCTGTGTGTATATTTGATCGAGATGAGGATTCCCAAAAGGTCATCTCTTTTGTTTGTTTTGCAGAGGTTTTTTTTAAGTTATGAGGATAATCTCCTCGTGGCTAGGCTGTGTAGCACTGCAATGGTTGCAACAATGAAACATATCTCACAATCATGAATCAAACCAACAGAACCAGTCGTCTCATTGCCTTTATTCTACTTATTTTGAGGATTTAGCAAGAGAAATATCATTCATTTTATTTTGGATTATTATAATTTGTGCACGAGATAATGTAAAATAATCTGAAGGCAATGCCAACAAAGTGTTAATTGAATGTAAAATCCTTAGTATAATATGTATTCTTTTTGCTTTCTAATTTCTTAAATTTGTAAATATCATGTATTCGAAATATAAGAATTTAGTCTACGAAGCTCAAAAATTGTTTATATTTAACTTTAATATTATTAACATTTTAAGAATTGTTTTGTTTTCAAACTTTGCAAAATTTGAAAGTAGCCTACAAATATAAAATCAATTTACACAAAAAAGAAGAGAAAATTACTACTATTGATTTTAAAATAATTTGTTTTGAAACTTCAAGTTCATGTTCTAAAACCGAACCAGATAAGGTGAATTGTTTTTTCAACTATTTGGATTGGTTTCAAACTGATTTGAACCATTTTTTTATTTTTTGTGTTTTAAATATTTGAAATTGGTGAATTATAGTTCAATTCATTTTCTTCGAGTTTATTTAATAACAATTCAATAAATATAAAATCAATATCAAAAAATAATTAAATAAATAATATAGTATATTAAAATATAAAATATAATAATTAATAAACTGAACATATTCGGTCTATATCAAAATAAAATTTTGAATCGATATAAAAATTTAACAAATTAAGTGGACCGAATATAATTTTGTACTAATTTCGATTCAAACCCGATGAAGATGCCAAAACCGACTTGGTTTTAAAACACAACTTCAAGTGGTAACTACACAATTTTCTTTTAGAGCATCATCATTACAAATTTTAAAGATTAGGAGGCATCGTGATTTTCTAATTTTTCTAGTAATTCAATCATTTTGCTTTTACAATATTTTATAGCTACAAATACAAAAGTCTACAACATTTATACAATCCAATACATTGTAGTCTTGAAAACAGTCATCAATCAGACACTAAACTGAAAAAATGATTGGATTCACAAAATCGCTCAAGCAGCCTTAAAACCGCTGTCAGTGTCCTCTATAAATTAAGACAAGACGACATAAAAACAAATGTACAAATCAGTCATTTACAAAAACTTGTAGTTTAGTCATCTACTGTCTGAATCTCACCCATCATAATTCTGTTGCTCACCACATTGAAACCAAGAATAGAAGCACTCACTTTCTTACCTTTCTTTCCCTTCTTTTTCCCTCCTTCCACCTGATCCGAACTTGTTTCTTTAACCGGTGCAACCGCGGGGGGTTTCGTTTGATCGTTCCCATTTTCGAAGGCAATTTCAAAGATATCAGCAGGTAAAAAATCTTTGTAATTCAGAAACTTGTTAATGAACTCATGCCCTGGATCAACAGACGCTAGATTCTCTACAAGTAATGTTTCGGCCTCGGATCTCGATATTTTCAGACAATATTCCAAAATGCTAGTATCTGAAAATCAGTACCATAGTTAATTTCAACAGTTATACGATGCGAAATTGGAAGAAAAATGGCAAAGAAAATAAAAAATGATACCTTTAGAGCCAATAAGTCTGATGCATTCAGTTTCACACCATTTCTTGAAGCCCATTGCCTCTGTATGAAAAAAAAACATGAATCATTATCTATTCACAATTTTCGGGGAGGAATGGTGGGTAGCGGTAATAGAAGGAAATGTCTAAATGGTTCACCTGAATGCTTAATTGGAGCCGTCTTCTTTCCTGTTTGTGATGATTGAGAAGAGGCAAAAGATGATAGGGAGGGCTCAGTAGACTTTCCAGCAGTGGACTTCTTCTTGTTCATGGATCCTCCAAGAGTTGTCTTTGGAGCGGGAACTTTGCCTCCTGGATTGAGCTGTGCCCCAAGTTGTGGAAAATCCGACCTGAGAGGAAAACGGGAGCAGTTTATAAGCACAAAATCAAGCGAAATAAAAAAATTATCTACGCAAACTAGTAATGCGGCATAGGATGTAGTAATACAGAATTTAGAAGCCATACTTATTATCCTCTCGATGTTGTGGTTCTAATGGCTCCCAGAACAAATCGACATCATCTTTCTTTTTTAAACTAGAACCAGATGCAAAGCTTTTTTGCGATGGGGATGCTGCCTTTAAGAGTGGATTTATTGCAGGCTTCTGAGTTTGCACTGGCAATGGAGAGGATGCCTTCTTTTCTTGCTCTTTCAAGATGTCTCTTAATGATGCTGGCTTCTGAGCTTTCACGGGGTTAGTAGACCAAGCAGGGGGAGGGGGGCTAGCAGGCTCACCCTTCCACAAAACAAAATCTCCAAGAGAAGGGCCAGAAGGGACAGAAGGATGATGCACTTCATTTTGTTGCATTTGGGTAGCATATTTACCTTTGTCAACAGGGCTTGATCCAACAGGCACGTCAACTGCAAAAGAAGTGTCCTTTGCAGCAGTATTCTTAGCCTTAGAAAACTTCTTTCGGCCCTTTTTCGTATCTTTAGCTTCAATAAAGTCATTTTGAACAGACGAATCAGCTTGGGAACTCACACTCGACGGCAAACGTTCCAATGCTCGGTCACCTGTTTCTGCAGCACTACTGTCCCAAAACAGATCATCTTCCAGACTCTTGTTGTTGAGCAATGTTAAGGAACTATTGGACTTGTCAAGATTTGACTTGGATTCTGTAGCATGCTGCTCAAATTCATTTGATGGTCGATGATTTGTATTCACTACTCCAGCCCAAGGAACAGTAACACTTGCGGAGCTTACAGACACAGATATCTCAGGAAGCCTGATCTCTTGTTGGGCTCTCCTCTGCTCTTCTTCTTGTATTTCAAGCAATGACTTTGTTCTGAAATCGGGAGCATGTTTCCATGCACTTCGTCCAACTTGCATTTGCACTGGTTGAACCACGGATTCCGACTCAAATTCAATTCCAATACCTGCATCCTTATGGGAGAACAATGGCTTTTTAACTGCCTGAAAATCGTCCAAAACCTTCTCAGTCTTCCTGTTCTCAACAATAAAATCTAAGGGCTCAGATTTTCCATCTCCAAATTTGGTAGTTTCGGAATCTGAAGTTTTGGACATACTCACCTTATTGGTACCCTTAACTGTATCAACAGAATTTTTTGAAGATTTCTGCTTTCTTGATTTTTTATCTGAAGATTTCTTACCTTCTTGAGCCTGTGTATTTTTTGCTTCTTTTATCAATGAGGGATCACTGACCTGATGCTCTTCAGCAGTTGTTTGTTCCGCAAATGTTGTGTCCAATGTATCAACATTGGAGAGTTCTTGAGGTAGAGATACCTCAATAGAATCCTCTCCAGCAACAAGACTTAATCCTTTGTCAGAGTTCTCCACCTGGGCAGACTCATAATTTATCAAACCTAACATAGCCTTGTTCTTATGCTTCTCATCAGTTTGCACAGTTGAGGCAACATTCCTGGTGCCTTGACTTTCACTGTTCAACTGTATTTGATGGGGTCGATGTATTACAGGCTCAATACCAGCATTAAGGCTAAGATCATGAGGACCATGAGGAAACACTAAATTTGCAGCATTTGCATCATCATTCCGTATTTTTGAAGCCAGTGACTGCAACGAAATTTGACTCAAATCTCGGTGATGTTGGAAATGACTATGATCTGAAATTGGGATTCCAGCAGACAGACCACTCTGTACTGGTGCAAATGATGCCTCACCAAGTAGCTGATTATTATGTTGTTCAGAGATAAGCTGAGAAAGAAGCTGTTGCTGGTGACGCATTAACTGAAGCTCTTCTTGTTTCTGTTGCTGCTTTAACAGCAATAGTTTTTCCAAGAAAGATAGCTGTTGCGACTGAACAGGGACATGGGACTGCATTTGCAGCAGGTACTGCTGTTGCAACAAGCTTAGCATTTGTGGATCCTGAGGGATACCAGTGGGCATGAATTTCTCAGGAGTTGATGCAATGGTAGAAATATCTACAGGCTGAGATAACAGAAGACTCGTGGCTGGACTTGGTGAATGTAACCTCTGCTGCTGCATCACAAATGCAGATTGCGGAGGACTATGTTGCACTTCGAATTTATCCATTAGCGTGTCTGGCCCTCCTTGTATGTTAAAGGGTAATCTGCCACTCATCCCGCTATTCACAATCGAGGCAGATCTTTCAGCTAATGATTCCATATTTTGAGGAAGTTGTAACTGAACATTGTCATTGATAGACGAAAAAAGCTTCAAATGAGCAGGTGGACTCTCACTGGAGATTTCGGTACTCAGAGGTATAGGAACAGCATCTCGGGCTGGAAAATTTGGATACGGGATATTTGGAGCTTCCTGCCTCTCCATTGCCAACTTTTGGATTCTCTGTGGATCATTCACACTGGTTGGTTCCAAAGAAGGCATTGGAAAAGAATTTTTCAAGCCGTAACCATGCATAGCTGTCCAAGAATAGCACATCCAATATGAGCATGCAGTGAGAGGTAAACTAAGGAATACAAAGTAAATCACAAAGCATGAAAGTTAACATCGAGAAAAAAACAGACCTGATGGGAGAACCTTCTCAATGGGCAGTGCACCACTCACCTTACTCACCATAAGTGACTCCACAAACCTGTTTTCAACCTCTGTTTTATATCCCGAGTCATTTCTTATAAGTTGTACCTCACTTTCGACATTATGGAACTTTCCAGAAGCGCTAGGCTTTAATCTACCAGATAAATCTTGGATTTCATTTGGCTTGGCCATGCTAAATCCAGGAGGCGGTCGAGCTTTTAAATTCAAATGTGGCATCACATCCGCAAGTAGGGAGAAAGGTGAATCAACAGATGCACTGGCTAAACGAACTTGCAGATCTAGGCCAAAAAATCCAGACTCAAACCATGTAATGATATCACTTCCTGAAAAAGGGCCTTGAATTTCACCCTGTGGATCTTTATAGAAAAGAACTAGATCTTCTGGAGATGGCTGTGGCAACTTTGGTGGATCTCTCTCCCTGCCTAGGAATGCAGATGTTTGCATTCTCATAACGGGGCTTCCACCCACATGCCACTTGTTCTCTCCAGTTCTAGCGCATGGAAAATCCATAACATTGGTTTCCCGAGAACTGCTAGAACTCCTATGAACATTGGCCGATGCAACTACTGGAACAGAAACTGGCTGTGAGCGTTCACGAAATGATGAAGAAATCCCTGAGCCTGTATGCCGGAGTGAGGAGTTGGGTGTGAAAATTTCCCTGCCCGGAGTAACATCATCATTTCTCACAGGAACAGAACTATCCTCTCTGAGAGCTGCACAAAAATAGAGCAAAATATTAAATACCGCAGATCATCTGCAGTAGATAACTATTAAATACTAACCATAGCTCGGTTTTTCATGGGAAAGGCCATCACGATGGTCCCATATTTCATCATTTGTATCATCAAGAGAAGATGGTAAATTATCCTTATTTCCTGTTTGTATAAAAACATGAGATCAAATAAGGATATTATGAGAAAAAATAAACCAGACACAGCTTAAAAGGGTTTCCAAGTTGGAATGAACATTACCATGCTGTTGGGAGACTGGTTTATTAATTTTTGGGGCACCACTACCACTGATTTCCCCTCTATCAATTCCCATGAAGATACCCTGCATGGACATTTTCGGATCACATAAAAAACTACAAAAATATCGAGTGCATAAACTTCCAGCAATGGTGCGTGTTGAGATTACCAATTCTTGAGGAGTTGGTTCACAAAGGGCGAGAGGTTCTACCGAATTTTCCAGTGTAATCGGTGGCACTTGAACAGCATTCTGTATAAACTTTTTGTGACTTGATACATTAGTTTCCCTGAAGACACCAATCAGTTTTGTCCTGCTATAAGTCAAAGAGTAGGGCACCCTATGGTCACTTTCACCTTCTTGTAACTGCATGTTCATGCACGGAAGGGTAACAGAGCTTTCCCCAGAGTTAAACCTCCCTCTGCCAATACAAAATTTAGGAGAAGGGTTTTCTGCACGTCCTAGAGCATGTGGAAGTGTTGGAACATGTTTGCTAGGCATTGAATTAGGAATATTTGCATCAGATCGACCTCGTCCATACGAGGAGTTTGATCGCCATGGTTTGATGTGATCCCCATCCCTCTCGTTTTTTCCATTATAATGCAAATGGAAGGATTTATCATGAGGCACTTCATCTTCTTTTGTTACATCCCCCCACTTCTCATGCACAACAGCAACTTCCTTATCATTGCGCCCCCAGCGTGTGTTCCATTTGCTCTCACGGCGCTGATCATGGTTATCTTTGTTTCCTGAATCAGACCATCGCTCTCCAGTGGCCCGCCGTGCTTCTTCATAGTTCCTTACAGATGAGTCACCCTTTTTGACCACTCTACGTGTATCAGAATGCTCTCTCTCCCCATCTCGCCATTGGTCTTTGCGAATAGGGAAATTAGCACTTCTTTCTTCATCACGCCAGCGGTCCGAACGAGCTGATTTCATATCCAGTGAAGAGGGGTGGGGGGTATCCATCTTCTCATTATCATAACTTTTTCCAGAAAATTTTGTTGCATTCCCCTGTTGGCAAAATAAGGGGCGCCAGTGGGAAGGTCACCAAATAAAGATTAACAATGTGTATTAGAACATCACAGAAACAATATATATGAAACATGGTTTGAGCAGAGTGAAACAAACCTCAGCAACCATCCCAGTTTTTGTATCACCCATTTTAGGCAAAAGCCACTGGGGCAAAAGCGGTACGGCAGTGTTGGATTTTTGAACATCTAAACTCAATCACAAAATTGAAGAAAATTTCATTGGATCTTCAAAGCAACAACATGAAATTAATAAACAAACCAAAAAAATCCAATTTGCTTCAAGCACATGTTCATATTGAATGCAGTAAACATAAAACTATTAATAATCCTGTAAAAAGAGGGGAAACACGGCATCACAATCCCAGGTTCACTGATGAGAAAACAAAATAACGTAGCAATTTAGCATCAGAATCAATACAGAAACTCTATTTTGAAGAACACTAAAAAAATATGACTACAAAACTCAAAACAATTACATCGTTATAAGTTGCGCAATCTAGAGAAATGGTAAGAAAAAAATCAACAAAATATATGAAAACCTCAAATTACATCGCCACATTTTCTTCCTGTGACACGTTGAGAACGAAGAAGTAGAAATGCTCAAATAAACATCGTTATGGAAAAATTAATCACTAACAGTGTATACAGAAACGAGTTGTTTAAAAGGGACGATAAGAACCAAAAACGACGCCAAGAATCTCATTCCCAAATTAAGAATTCAGGGTTTTGCACAGAAACTATTTGTGCACAGAATATTAAAAAGGCGTGTGACATAGATGATTACAGGAAATAAATACAAAACTTTACCGATCTGTTCACCGAACTGCAAATCATCAGCCATTGATCAAGAAACACAGAATATTTGTAAAACTGAAATGCGATTGACTCAGTGAGCGACCGTGGGCGGGGAGGGCAGTAGGGCAAACAGCAACATAAATCGGAAAACCGCAAGCGTGGGTAAATGACGTGGCCCAAACGCTCACGTTAGCAATCCTCCTTGCAATTCTTTTATATTACGCATATCTTATTATATTTTTGGGTATAATTTATGAGGTAACTTATTTACTCCATTTTTAAAATCAATATGTAATCTTACCCTATTTATTATTTTCCAACATACGATCTCAATTGAGAATCGCAAAATCATCCACGTGTTATTTGAGTAGAACATATGTATTTTATCTTCATTTGAATTAGGATTGTTATATTGAATGGTTATATATTTCGAAATACTAGATTCTTGAAGATCGTTATTCATGTTATGAATATATAGGTGGATATTTATCAAAGTAAAGAAACATATCCCACTAAATTCGGAAAAGACAATCTAAATTACAATATACAAAATATCTTATACACCTAACTTTTACATCTAATTAATAAGATAGATATATTTAATGATACTAGTTGAATTAGTCATTGGTCATTGTGGTGAAAAATGTCATTGGTCACGTACATGTAGAACATCAAAACATCTTATTGAACTTTATCAAACATCTATAAAAGGAAATGAAAAGAAGATTGAGANACCGATGCGTGGTCTGCGTGATCGGGCCCGAAGCATGATAAACGTGATAGGGCCCGAGGCGTGGAACGCGTGAGCCTGTAACCGTTTTGTAACTGTTCGGACCGAACCCCGGAGCCAGCTGGCAGATAACGCTTTTATTTCCTAAGGTTATCTTCGGTCTTCTGTGTTGAACATCGGGCCGCTCTTCCTAAAGGTGTAAGTGGGCTGTAAGTGTTCATTTTGATTATTTAAGTCGGCCCAACTGTTATCGGGCCTCACCCATTACAGGGTACCCGGTCCTAGAGTTCTCATCACTAGCCCCTCGGGCTTGATTGACAATTGCAGAAGTGATACAAGGCCAATCACATGATGTTTATACATTCATGAGAACTGGGACCGTACCTGTAGATAGTGAGAGTCCAGGGGACCGATCTTTGCCTTAGAGCAGGGGCCGGTTATGCTTAAAATTTGCTAACATCGGTTTAAATTATCTTTTTACCCTTGATATTATTTAAATATTAATATCTTAGCCCGCACCTCTTCATATTCGAAAGTTCAAGAGGCGTGATGAGTGTAGTCCGTACTGTCACAGTTTTGGACAGTATTACGTGGCAGCGTACCACTGGTTGGGAGATTAATATTTAAATCGGGGTTTTGGGCACTGTTTTTTCTCATCGTCATTCTCGTGAGAAAGAATTTGCAGTCAAGCTCTGTGCCCTCAACCGGTATTTCATCAAACCATCTTTCAACCTTTTCTTTCTAAGGTAAACGCTTATGGTTCCTCACAAAACGCGTTATCCCTCTATGTCTGAGTTGGACATTGAGGAATTTAGGTCTAGGTTTTCAATCCCAGCACATTACTCTATCTAGAAGGGAGGGGAAGATGTTCCCAGTTTCCTTCCGGCGGAGATGAATGTGCCGGCATCAGCCCTTCCGGTTAGTTACGCCTCCCTTAAGTGCGGGCTTCGCTTTCCGCTACATCCCTTTGTAGCGGCCGTGCTTAAGGAGATTCATTGCCCTACTTTTGCATTGTTCCCGGGCAGTTATGTGTATATTATAGCGTTTATCTTTTATTGTCACCAACAGAATCGGGCCCCAACCTTGGAACATTTCTTTAATCTGTTCTTGATTGGGTCCCGAAAGGGGAAAGGTCTGTTGGGGTGTCGTAAGTTGTACTATATAGCGGTACGCACCAAAGAGTGCGCAATTGTAGATAAAGAGGAGTCTCTTCATGCGTGGGAGACTTGTTATGTGTGGATGACAGTTCCGCAAGAGGATCTGTTGAAAGTATGGCCACGCATAACACACCCACGCATAGGGCAATTGGACCGAAGAAGGTTCAACCCCTCCCGCACGGACACCGCAAACACTCTTGCGTTGTTCCCTCCTCCCGAAGCACGCCTTAAGCGAATAGATCTGCTTCGGGAGAGAAGATTAATAGAGATAGGTGTTGCGGGTAGGATCGGAGCCCCATCCCCGAAGGGGGTTTTATCTTCTAGCTCAGATTCAGATCCATCAGAAGGATCGGGTATGAGATAGTACTTGTGTTTTACTTAATCCTGATCCTTATGTATCCGTTTTGCAGATTCAACTGAGATGATGCCGAGCGCCCGCTTTAAACGTATGGCAACTACTTCGGTCCGTCCTTCTGAGGGACAAAGGGAAGCATCGGGCAGCGCCGAAGCAAGTGAATCGGCAACGGGAGGCACGGTGGTCCCTTCGGGGTCAGGGAACCCCTCCGGTACAAACAACCGGCGCGGGCACATTGACCCTTCGCTGCACCGGGCAGTCCTCAAGCGGAGAGGGGCTTGCCTTTCGGGTATTTGGAGTTGTAGAGGAGGTGATAAATGCTCGGATTCGTTCTCTGCGCTTATCCAGCCTTTATCAAATCGGTAATAGTTCCTTTATTAACGCTAGGACTATTACTTTGTTGCTGCAGGGAACCGATCCCGTGGAGAAGGTTCTCCCCGGCCCTCAGCTTAAGCCGAACGTCTCCCTGCCGCCGGTCCCCTTGGGAAAAGGAAAGAGGGTGGCCGAAGCAGAGCCCTCACAGGAGCTGAAGAGGCAGAAGAAGGGAGGTTGCGCTCCGGTCCCCAACAAGGGGATCGTTTTGAAGGAACCTAGGCAGGGCCCGAAGACCAACTCTAATTGGGGAGTTGCTTTGGATCTGTTGAGCAGGTTCAGCAAGGGGAGGAAGTTGTCCTCCTGGCGGAGTGCCTTTGTGAAGGACTTCCGCCTTTTTGGGGAGCAGAACCCAGATAACGTCCAAGCGGACGTATCTGCGGAAGATATCATGGAAAGCTACCTTGACCTCACATCTAAGGTAATTCTTAGTTAACCTGGAGGCCCGAAGCTTTATCCTTAACCATGTATTATGTTTTGCAGATGTTGAGGAAAGCTTTTACAACGCCCATCACCATGGAGAAATACCAAGGCGATGGCGTTGTATCCCAGAAAGTCCAAGAGAAACTTGACCTTGCGAAGAGGCAAGTTGAGATCAAGCACAGGGAATTGGTCAAGGTACGGGAGGACCGTGACCGATTGGACATTGAGCTGCTAAGAGCATTGACGGAGGTCTCGCTCTTAGCAGATAAAGTCACTGAGCTAGAGAAGGTGGGGGAAGTAGCTCAGGGACGAATAAACGACCTGGAGGCCCAGCTGCGGGCCAAAGATGAAGAAATCAACCAAGTCCAAGGTTGGGCCCAGGAGAAGAGGAATAAGCTGAACGAGCTTCTCCTTCGGGCCCATGAAGAAAAAGCGGCCTTGGACGAGGAGTTGACGAGGGCCCGCACTTCGTCTGAAGGTTCGGTTCGGGAGGCGGTCCTGGGGTTCGCTCAGTCCCCATTGTTGTTCGCTTTAGCGGACAACATACATGGGGTTTATACTCCAAAGTATTTGGATAACATGCGAGAGCAGGTTATCCAGACGTTCGGGCTTTCCCCTTCGGACTAGCGATGGAAGATGATCGAGCCACTAGAGAAGGATGGCAAGTTTCCGGTCATTCCAACTTTGGAAGAGCCTGTGCTGTAGGAGGATCCTTTCTTTTATCTCTTTGAAGAGATGGAGAAAGCGGTCAACCAGAAGGTGGCTGATCAAGAAGAAGAGTTGAAGCGGCTCGCCGAACGGACCGAACCCCAGGAACCCGAAGCGGAGGATCAAGAGGAGGGGCAGATTAGTTAGAAATTACTTTATATCTGCCGTTGCTTTTTTTTATATAAAATTTTTCCTCCCTTTTCCTTCAGCTTTAGTTGTTTTAATTACCAGAATGAACTGATATAACTAACTTCGGAATAAATTAACATGTTTTAATTTTAACGAAGTAGTTCATCTTAACTTCAGAATAAACTAACAAGTATAAGATCGGGGACACTTACAGGTTGTCAACCATCGGTCCCAGACGTTATATTTAGTTTATTTACTTCAATTTGGATTGGATCAGTCGTTTTACATGGTGTATGGGTCGCTCTTATTCCGTCCTTGGAATCATTACGTAATTGAATAGGCGTAGTTTGCGTTAATTATGAGTTTTTATAGGCTTTCGCCGAACCTTGGTTCTATTAAAGTCCCTTAGGTTTTACCGGTTAAGCTTGGCTCATAAAACGTCTTAAGTGAGGACCGATCTTACGTTTGGATATGCTGACTATCATTACTTTCGTTGTAGCAGATTTCGCAGGTACAAAAGGCCATCCCTAAAGACTGATTGCCGTTGGAGGGAATATCTTAGTTCGTAATGAGTTCTGGGAGAATCACGACTCATCCATGGGGCTNTTTTGTAGCGGCCGTGCTTAAAGAGATCCACTGCCCCACTTTTGCGTTATTCCCGGGCAGTTACGTGTACATTGTAGCGTTTATTTTTTATTGTTACCAACAGAATCGGGCCCCAACCTTAGAACACTTCTTTAATCTGTTTTTGGTTGGGTCCCGAAAGGGAAAAGGTCTGTTGGGGTGTCGTAAGTTGTACTATATAGCGGTGCGCACCAAGGAGTGCGCAATTGTAGATAAAGAGGAGTCTCTTCATGCGTGGGAGGTTTGTTATGTGTGGATGACAGTTCCGCAAGAGGATCTGTTGAAAGTATGGCCAAGCATTACACACCCACGCATAGGGCAATTGGACCGAAACAGGTTCAACCCCTCCCGCACGGACACCGCAAACACTCTTGCGTTGTTCCCCCCTCCCGAAGCACGCCTTAAGCGAATAGATCTGCTTCGGGAGAAAAGATTAATAGAGATAGGTGTTGCGGGTAGGACTGGAGCCCCAGCCCCGAAGGGGGTTTTATCTTCTAGCTCAGATTCAGATCCATCAGAAGGATCGGGTATGAGATAGTACTTGTGTTTTACTTAATCCTGATCCTTATGTATCCATTTTGCAGATTCAACTGAGACGATGCCGAGCGCCCGCTTTAAACGTATGGCAGCTACTTCGGTCTGTCCTTCTGAGGGACAAAGGGAAGCATCGGGCGGCGCCGAAGCATGTGAATCGGCAACGGGAGGCACGGTGGTCCCTTCGGGGTCAGGGAACCCCCCGGTCCAGACAACCAGCGCGGGCACATTGACCCTTCGCTGCACCGGGCAATCCTCATGCGGAGAGGGGCCTGCCTTTCGGGTATTTGGAGTTGTAGAGGAGGTGATAAAGGCTAGGATTCGTTCTCTGAGCTTATCCAGCCTCTATCAAATCGTTAATAGTTCTTTTATTAACGCTAAGACTATTACTTTGTTGCTGCAGGGAGCCGTTCCCGTGGCGAAGGTTCTCCCCGGCCCTCAGCTTAAGCCGAACGTCTCCCTGCCGCCGGTCCCCTTGGGAAAAGGGAAGAGGGTGGCCGAAGCAGAGCCCTCGCAGGAGCCGAAGAGGCTGAAGAAGGGAGGTCGCGCTCCGGTCCCCAACAAGGGGATCGTTTTGAAGGAACCTGGGCAGGGCCCGAAGACCAACTCCGATTGGGGAGTTGCTTTGGATCTGTTGAATAGGTTCAGCAAGGGGAGGAAGTTGTCCTCCTGGCGGAGTGCCTTTGTGAAGGACTTCCGCCTTTTTGGGGAGCAGAACCCAGATAACGTCCAAGCGGACGTATCTGCGGAAGATATCATGGAAAGCTACCTTGACCTCACATCTAAGGTAATTCTTAGTTAACCTGGAGGCCCGGAGCTTTATCCTTAACCATGTATTATCTTTTGCAGATGTTGAGGAAAGCTTTTACAACGGCCATCACCATGGAGAAATACCAAGGCGATGGCGTTGTGTCCCAGAAAGTCCAAGAGCAACTTGACCTTGCAAAAAGGCAAGTTGAGATCAAGCACGGGGAATGGGTCACGGTACGGGAGGACCGTGACCGATTGGACAATGAGCTGCTAAGAGCAGGGAGGGAGGTCTCGCTCTTAGCAGATAAAGTCACTGAGCTAGAGAAGGTGGGGGAAGTAGCTCAGGGGCGAATAAACGATCTGGAGGCCAAGCTGCGGGCCAAAGACGAAGAAATCAACCNTGCCGCCGGTCCCCTTGGGAAAAGGGAAGAGGGTGACCGAAGAAGAACCCTCGCAGGAGCTGAAGAGGCTGAAGAAGGGAGGTCGCGCTCCGGTCCCCAACAAGGGGATCGTTTTGAAGGAACCTGGGCAGGGCCCGAAGACCAACTCCGATTGGGGAGTTGCTTTGGATCTGTTGAATAGGTTCAGCAAGGGGAGGAAGTTGTCCTCCTGGCGGAGTGCCTTTGTGAAGGACTTCCGCCTTTTTGGGGAGCAGAACCCAGATAACGTCCAAACGGACGTATCTGCGGAAGATATCATGGAAAGCTACCTTGACCTCACATCTAAGGTAATTCTTAGTTAACCTGGAGGCCCGAAGCTTTATCCTTAACCATGTATTGTCTTTTGCAGATGTTGAGGAAAGCTTTTACAACGGCTATCACCATGGAGAAATACCAAGGTGATGGCGTTGTGTCCCAGAAAGTCCAAGAGCAACTTGACCTTGCAAAAAGGCAAGTTGAGATCAAGCACGGGGAAGTATAAAGTCACTGAGCTAGAGAATGTGGGGGAAGTAGCTCAGGGGCGAATAAACGATCTGGAGGCCAAGCTGCGGGCCAAAGACGAAGAAATCAACCAAGTCCAAGGTCGGGCCCAGGAGAAGAGGAATAAGCTGAACGAACTTCTCCTTCGGGCCCAAGAAGAAAAAGCGGCCTTGGATGAGGAGTTGACGAGGGCCCGCACTTCGTCTGAAGGTTCGGTTCGGGAGGCGGTCCTGGGGTTCGCTCAGTCCCCGTTGTTGTTCGCTTTAGCGGACAACATTCATGGGGTTTATACTGCGAAGTATCTGGATAACATGCGAGAGCAGGTTATCCAGACGTTCGGGCTTTCCCCTTCGGACGACCGATGGAAGATGATCGAGCCAATGGAGAAGGATGGTAAGTTTCAGGTCATTCCAACTTTGGAAGAGCCTATGCTGGAGGAGGACCCTTTCAACTATCTCTTTGAAGAGATGGAGAAAGCGGTCAACCAGAAGGTGGCTGATCAAGAAGAAGAGTTGAAGCGGCTCGCCGAACGGACCGAACCCTAGGAGCCCGAAGAAGAGGACCAAGAGGAGAGGCAGATTAATTAGATATTACTTTGTATCTGCCATTCCTTTTGTTTAATATAAAATTTTCCTCCATTTTCCTTCAGCTTTAGTTGTTTTAATTACCAGAGTGAACTGATTTAACTTCGGAATAAACTAACAAGTTTTAATTTCAACGAAGTAGTTCATCTTAACTTCAGAATAAACCAACAAGTATAAGATCGGTGACACTTACAGGTTGTCAACCATCGGTCCCAGACGTTATATTTAGTTTATTTACGTTAATTTTGATTGGATCAGTCGTTTTACATGGTGTATGGGTCACTCTTATTCCGTCCTTGGAATCATTACGTAATTGAATAGGCGTAGTTTGCGTTAATTATGAGCTTTTACAGGCTTTCACCGAACCTTGGTTCTATTAAAGTCCCTTAGGTTTTACCGGCTAAGCTTGGCTCATAAAACGTCTTAAGTGAGGACTGATCTTACGTTTCGATATGCTGACTATCATTCCTTTCGTTGTAGCAGATTTCGCAGATACAAAAGGCCATCCCTAAAGACTGAATGTCGTTGGAGGGGATGTCTTAGTTCGTAATGAGTTCTGGGAGAATCACGACTCATCCATGGGGCTGGGCAAGTGCAGGAGCATCTGACTCGTCAGAGCGGTCACTGCAACTTGGGAACCTTGCGGACAAGAAGCTTCGGTCACCAGTCCAGATTCGTCCTAAGCTTACACAACTCCAAGATCGGTCCATCATTCTATTAGAAATAGTGAAATTTTGTACTTACTAGTTTGCCACTTACGTTTAATGGAATGTCTTTTATTGAGTCAAACACATTAATCGAAAAGTCATAAGAAGTATCGCCTTAAATTCATGACATTCCAAATTCGAGGGACCTCTATACCATCCAATGATTCAAGTTTATACGCACCTGACTCCAATTTCGCCGATATGCGATACGGTCCCTCCCAATTTCTATCCAGCTTTCCAACATTCCTCTGCACCTTAATGCTTCTGAGGACGAGGTCGCCTTCAAAGAATTCCCTTGGGAGGACNTGCGTTCGTCGGGATCACTTTCATATCCTCTGTTTCTGGGAACAGGCTTGAGATAGCCGGTGGTTCTGTTCCACTTTTCTCCGTCGTAATTTACAGTACCACCTTCCTTACGACAGCTTCCAAATCCTGTAATGTGAATGTTGGTGCTGGAAAACTGTCGGGAAACACGTCACTATCATTTGTCGGAGTTCCAGTTGCCATGCCTTTGATTATCCTATCCCAAGTAGAAAACTCAAATGGGATTAGAAAAAATCGTCCCCACGGACGGCGCCAAACTGTTATGGTCCCTTATTAAGGGGTACCAACAGTCGTCCGGTTCGTTCACCAAACGAACTCGGTTCTGATTTCTTTAAAATGTGGAAGACGATCAAAAGCTAAAAACCAAAATAAATACACGGCAATATATAGTGGAAACCCCGTGAACTGGGGTGAAAACCACTCGACTAAGAGCTGATTATGCTATTAGCCTGCTCACTAAAGAAAATGAATCAAGTTCATACAAGATAGGCTAATGAAAATGACAAGACAAAGAAAGCGGTAAGAATCCGGCAAAGTAACAGCCTGTTCTTCCGCGTCCAAAGGGTCCTGTCTTTTCCTTCGTCTTGCCCTGTATTTATAGAGTTGCCGGCGAGTGTAATCCACGTCCTGTAACCGCCTCTGACAAGTTTGTTAGAGGTTGTTATCGCATGATGTAAAACGAGCCTGGGACCGATGCGTGGTCTGCGTGATCGGGCCCGAAGCATGATAAACGTGACAGGGCCCGAGGCGTTTAACGCGTGAGCCTGTAACCGTTTTGTAACTGTTCGGACTGAACCCCGGAGCCAGCTGGCAGATAACGCTTTTATTTCCTAAGGTTATCTTCGGTCCTCTGTGTTGAACATCGGGCCGCTCTTCCTAAAGATGTAAGTGGGCTGTAAGTGTTCGTTTTGATTATTTAAGTTGGCCCAACTGTTATCGGGCCTCACCGATTACAGGGTACCCGGTCCTAGAGTTCTCATCAATATCAACTCTTTATTCTCCTCCAGGGCCTTCCCAAGGGCCTTCTTATCAGCAGTATTGGCATCTTTGGCCTTCTTTAGCTTTTCTTCGGTCTCGGCTTGAACTTCCCTTAGCTTGTCCTGAGCGTATTTCTCGTTCGTCTTGAGGGTATCTATTGACTGCTCGAGGGCATGCCTTTTCCCGATGTGAAATGCCGTACACTCCGTCAAATCGCTATGATGAGCCCGGCTAAGAGCTTCGATCGCTTTATTGTGTTATACCCGGAGCACTACCATGTCTTGGGCATGCTTTTCCCGCTGATTCTGAATTAGCTTTTCTGCGGCTTTCTTCGTCTGCTCCCCGATTATTTCTGGACTGTCGAGCTCCGAATGTCTAAACATACAATATTCCCCAATTGCGGCTCATCTCCACAACCGTCCGCTCCATCTGAAAGAAAAGCAAAAACCATAAAAAAAACAATATACGGGTGAAACAAAAAGCAAGTAACAATGGTCAATGTGATTTACAAACCTCTCCCATCATGTGACGCCCTGTCGCAAATTGGCTCATCAACCGACTAAAGTCGGTAAATACCGTGTGGTCATCTCGTCCCCGCGGTAGCAATGACGGATTCCTGTAAAAATACGTCAAGGCCGGTCTATTGGAAACGCTATCACTCCTCGGAATCCGAACGGTGACTCCGTCTTTTATTAGTACGAGGCCGGCCTGACGTCTCATCTCGAGTCATTCCTTCACTATATGTGAAGGTATATCTCTTATGCGGAAGGCGTCGAGGAACTCGGCGGTTAACCCACTCTTTCTAATGGGTTCCGAAATAAGCAGGTCTATCGGTTGACCCCCGCTTATTTCGTCCTCCTCGTCATCTCCGACAACGTCCACTAGTGTCTCAGCGAAGTCATACATCTCTTCGTCGGGGGAGAACTCTCTAGCGGTAAGCTCTAACCGCCGAGACACAGGAATTAAATCTTCAGGGCTCTCGGTGGCCTCTGTAGCCGGCTCATTTCCTGTGGGCTCGGGATTCTCAATTACCGGAGCAGGTGGTGTTGGAGTAGTCGGTCGAGCCTCTTCTGCTTGGGGCACCGTTTCTTGCAAGCCTTTTGCCAACTCGGCCGCGGCAGTGCGGTTCTGAGATCCTGGCGCCATCTCGAAGATCAACTCATCTTTCTCTGTAACAAGAGTACAGAGTGATCTCAACCTATCACCTAGTCTCGAACGATCTCCAGGGGGAGCCATTATTTTATCTGCAAAATAAACAAGTCGCATGAGAAGTATGGTTAAAAAGATTATAGAACACATATACGATGGTTTTAGGAAAGTTTGCTTATCGAGGGAGAGGTGTTAAGATGGTTTAAGTGTTAATGCATGATCCAGATACCTAATAGTTCCCTACTAAAATGGGTAGGGGCCGGAAGAATGTTGGAGGCGACCAAGATCGGGGCAGAGAATAGCGTCTTCGGGGTCCAGTCAGTACCATCCGATGTAGTGCACGCGACAAGTATCCTCTCCAAAGCCTTAGGAGTAACGGATCGCGGGATAGGATAATAGGACTGCGGAAAGAAAGGTTCCCCCTCAATTGGGAACCGCCAGGGAAGGCTAAGTGCAGATAACCTAGTGGAGCCCACACAAGTGACGAAAAAAAAATGCCTCTTCCAGTCATGATTCGATTGAGGATTCGAGAATGGAAAAGAGCTTTTCTTGTGCCTCAAACGAAAAAATATGCAACCTTGAGCACCATAATGGATAACGGTACTGATTTGAAAGATTTGGAAGAAGCTATCAACGGTCATCGAAATATCGTTGGTCTCCATGAATATGATAAAGGCAACCACCAAGGATATCGAGTTTGGGTTCAGCTGGAAGAGATGGATGTTTAAACAAGTTAGAAGTGTGGAAATGAACGGGTGAAGCGGAGACCACACTCTAGATACTCAAGACACACGGCGTGAGTACCAGCCGGTGGACGTAGGATCCGATCAGAAGGACCCGGCTGGTATATAACACAATCGGAAGAAAGGTGGTAATTTTCCACGAGAGATTTCCACTTCCGGTGATGCATGGTATAGGGCTGGTCAAAAGATTTTAAGGCCTTGACAGCAGAACTTTGAGGACCTATCGTATTCTCAAGATGTGCGATTCGATCAAAGAAATATGGATTAGGGTTCGTAATGGGAGAACGGAAAGCTAGCAGACTCGAATTGGAGCTCCTCGAGCCGGATGAGGAGTCCAAGGAATGGGGTGACGAGGCATCATAGTTCGAGGAATGGGCGGAGTCGGAGGACATGATGTGAAGGTCTCGAAATTAAGTTTTTTCCAATTTTTACAAATTTCTCCAGATTTTATTAAGTGTCTCGCGAGTTTTCGTACCAAAAGTCGCGAGAGGTACTGTGCAGCCTATGTAGTCGCGAGTTTTCGTTCATGTTGTTAAGTTCACTGTGTCACTGTTCAGCCGCGAGTTTTCGTTCAGTCGCGAGATTTCGTTCAGTCGCGAGATTTCGTTCCAAAAGTCGCGAATGGCACTCTGCAATGCGAGTAGTCACGAGAATGGTCGAATGGTATGTTTCCGCGAATTGGTACTGTAACAGGGGGAGGACCTGGTATTTATAGAGTCAGACCCCGTGTCGGAAAAATCCCGAAATTTTCGCCCGACCTCAGAATCTGACGTACTTAGCGTCAAAACGATCGCGTGTGCGAAGGGTTCTCAGCCCTACTCACGGTTTTCCCGGAAAAATTCCCGAGCGAGTATCGACTTTCGGGACGAGCTAATATGATATGGTTTACGACTCAGAATCTGAATCTGAAAACCAGGGGACTATTGATATTACCCTAGGATGTTTTCGGTATCACCTACCCTACTCCTCGGATGGCCCTTCCGAGACCTTTGAGGAAGACACTCCTCGATTGCGTTAGGTCTGACGGCGCTGACTGGACCGTGAAGACCTTATTTTACGCCCCGATCCTGGTTGCTTTCAACCTCCTTCCGGTCCCCCCCCCATTTTAGTAGAGAACTACTAGGTATCTGAACCGTATATTCATATCGGGGCTAAACTTGATAACTCTTCTTTGATAGGGTCGAAACTTAGGAACTTGATTTAACTTGTTTCAAATTTCAACTTCGCGTTTCTCACTTAACTTACTTGTCTTGCAGATAAAATAATGGCTCCAGCTAAGGATCCAACAAAGAAGGGGGACCGGCTGAATTTCCTCCGTGACCTACTTGCGGAGGACGATGAGCTCATCTTCGAGGCGCCACCGGGGACTCGGAACCGAACTGTCGCGGCCGAGCTGGCGTCAAGTTTACAAGAAGCGGCATCCCCGACTGGGGAAATAAGATGCGACACTTCTCCACCACCACAACCTGCTGCAACGGTGGCCAATCCCGAGCCGGTAAATAAGGAGCCGGCTGCAGCAATTACTGAGAGTCCCGAAGACCTAATCCCCTTGTCTCGGCGATTAGAGTACGCTGTTGAGGAGCCCACCCCCGATGAAGGCATGTACGACTTTGCCGAAACATTAGTGGATATCATCGGGGACGACGAGGAGGGCGAGATTAGCGAGGACCAACCGATGGACCCGGTGGTGGAGGAAATATGCCAAGAAACCCGTCTGCAGGGAGAGACTAGCCAAGGCGCCCGTCCGGACAAGGGGAAAAGACCGGCGGAGGGTCCCACCGTCTTGGAGATCGCGGAACCCGTCAGAAAAAAGTTGGTTAACCGCTGAATTTATCGATGCCTTCCGGAAACATGATATCCCGAGACTGACGGTTAAGGAATGACTCGATATGGGACAACGGGCCGACTTCGTGTTGATAAAGGACGGGCTCACCTTTCGAATTCCGAGAGGTGACAACGTATCGAGTCGGCCGGCCCTGGCATATTTGGAGCGCACCCGGAGTTGCCGCCTCGTGGTCGGGATGACCACACGGTGTTTACCGACGTTGGTCGGTTAATGAGTCAGACCGCGACGATGTGTCGCGCTATTGGGGAGGTTCGTTGCGACACTAGCAATTACTCCTCTATAACTATATCTCTTACGTCGTATGTACTAACCATTCTTGTTTTCATTTCAGATGGAGCGGACGATAATCGAGTTGGGCACCGCAGCTGCAGTAGGGGAATATTGTATGCTTAGACACTCGGAGCTCGACTCCCCGGATATTATCGGGGAGCAGACGAAAAAGGCGGCGGAGAAGCTGATGCAGAATCAGCGAGATAAGCATGCCCAGGAGATGGCAGCACTCCGAGAAGAGCATAGCAANCCGGTGTCGACCAACACTCGAGAAACAGGATGGTTAGCAATAATGGGAGAGACAACCAATGCATCATCTTGTGGGGAGAAAACCCCAGATAAATCCTCAGGTCCGAACGAGATCGTAATCTTGTCCAAATCTGTCAGTTTGACCATGTTTACTTCCATGAAGCGCCCTTTTTGATGTAATGCCTGATAAGAACGTTTACGGGCGCGGTTCGAATCACCGACACTCTTTCCCCCGGCGATAGTCATAATATTGGGGCCTAAGTTTCCCCATCTCGGTTGGCCATTTTCAACATTCAAAATAGGTTGACCCTGGTTGGGGCCAACCGGAGGAGGAGGAGGTAGTGCTTGTTGATTTGCCGGGGCCGGTGGATAAGCGTCATATCCATACCCTTGCTGATTCCTTTGCGGCTGATACCTGCCGCGACCACGATAGTTATTGCCTCTCCTTCCTCCTCTTTGATTCTGTCTGCCTCCATTAAAGAATCCCCTCTGGCCACTTCCTTGACGCTGGCCACGCTGTCCTCCGTATCCACGTCCTCTTTCATTTGGCCATGGTGCATCGGCCCTTGGGGGTTTGGGTGCCGCCCCCTCCGGAATACTTATATCGATTTTTCCCAGTTTAGACTCGGGAAGAGCCTCCACAGTACTGATCAGTTCATCAAGCTGGCCCAACTCTAACAACCCTTCTACCTCGGACAATAGCTCCTGGCAATCATTGGTTGCGTGCCCAAAACTCCGATGGAAGCGACAAAATACTTGGGACTCGTAAGTCCCCGGTGTTGGTTCATGCAAGGTAGGGGGATAGCGGAGAGATCCACCCTTCTTCTGCTCAATGATGGCGAAAATCTGTTCGTAGTTGTACGTCGGAAACACTCTCAACTTTGATTTTGTGTGTGGGACAACCTTGTCTAGCCCGCGACATGCAACAATATTGTGGGAGCCATATGCTCGCACTTCGATTACTCCATGGTCTCGCAAACCTTCATCTTCTCGGATGTACTGTGTGCATCTCAAAGCCAAATCCTCCATACTTTCCGGGGGATCCCTATTCAAAGAATTACATAACGGATGCCCAGCTAGAATAAGCTGCATCACCCCCACCTTCTCACTAACAGTGATCCGAGGTATCTTCCTACACTCGGCCTCGAAACGGGTAATAAAACACAACAATTTTTCCGAAGAATCGTACCGCAACGCGGTTAAAGAAGTAATAGACTTCATCGGCGTGTTAAAAGGCGCGAAGGCCGAATAGAATTGATCCTTAAAATCCTGATAAGAAACGATCGAACGTTTCGGCAACCGGTTAAACCATCGGAGGGCTGATTCTTTAAGAGAGGCGGCAAAAACGAAGCACATGGCCGCATCACTAAAATTCATCAAACTCACATGAATCTCCAAATTCGACGTATGAGCATGCGGGTCAGTCGACCCGCGATACTGTGGAAGATCCTTGGGCATTTCAATAAATTCGGAGCAAGTGGCTCCGATAATTGCCATGGAAAAAGGAGATAGAGCATTCGAAGTATTCCATGGACTTTGCAAAACTTCCAAAGACGGTGATGCCTTCGCCCGATTACCGATGGGCTCATTAGCCCTCTCATTCTCAAAATAATCTCCCTCATAAGCTGAGGTTTGATGAGTGTCCCGGGTGTGCTCCCCGTACACTCGCCTCCTTTCTTGGCCAAGAGTCGGATTGGCCTCCAGCTGGTTCATTCTAGCCTCGCTTTGTTCCAACTTCCCGCTCATCTCCTTAAATTTTGATTCAATCAATTCTCCAATCTTTTGCAAAGTGTTGCTTTGCTCTTCGACCGCTGCGGCAGTTGCCCGCGGTTCCGGGGCACGATCGACATCATCCTCAGACGCCACATTAATAACAGGTTCCGGGGTGGCGTTGCTCCTTCGGGCTCTCCTTTGAGCCTCAACTTGCTCCAATTGGCCGATTAAAATACGCCTTCGCTCTTCCAAATCCTCATCGATTTCTGTCTGATCCGCAGATCTAGAGCGCGTTTGTGGCGGCGGATGGGCGGTGTTACGGACCGCAACTCGGCCAACTCGTGCGAATTCATAACATTTGGACAGGCATTCCCGTGATCGAGGATAAAAACTTGGTCCCTCCCCGGATGAAAACCCGCTCCGGGAGGGCCGGACAGTCACATTATGAGCAGGGGGCTCTTCCAGAGCTGACGATCGAACCCTCGGTAACGCATTAAAATCATCGTTAATTTGAGGAATAGGATCCGCCTCAAATTCTTCATCAAAAATATCGTCATTAGAATTCCGAGTAGTCATGATGGTAGAAATCCAAACTCAGCAATAAAGCTCTCAATGGGATAAAAATTTGGGTCCCCACGGACGGCGCCAAACTGATCTAGTCTAAAAATATTTTGGATATTTATTTTTAGATCAGTCAATTTATGATTAATTCGTAAATTATTTTGTTGTGGGGACACGAGGAATATACGAGGTTGGGCCCACAATGTGTGGGCTTACGTCCTCGGGAGAGCGAAGTTCTACCTTGGTTTTCACTATAATAATCAAGTGGTACAAATACAATGAAGTGATAATGATAATACGAGTGAAAACGGATCGAAAAATGGTTAAAACTGTAGTCGCGTCGCACTGGACGCGAGTGAACAGTGCAGGCAGGTGGACTGGGCNCCAACGTTTAATGAATTCGATGTTCAAAGATATGATCGGAAAATCTTTGGAGGTTTATATCGACGATATATTAATACAGAGTAAACATGGAGATAACCACATCCAGTATTTGAATGACTGTTTTGGGGTGCTGAGAAAGTATAGAATGAAATTGAATCCGCTCAAGTGTGCTTTTTGTGTGAAAGGAGGTAAATTTCTCGGCTTTATGGTATCTGAAAGAGGAATTGAGATGAATCCAGATAAGATAACGGCTATCCAAGAAATGACTCCTCCGACGAGTGTTAAGGAAGTTCAAAGGCTAACTGGGAGGTTGGCCTCATTAAATCGCTTCATCTCGCGATCTGCAGAAAGGAGCTTGCCGTTCTTTAAGGTCTTGCGCAAAACGAATCTTTTGTATTGGGACGATGAATGTAGCAGGGCTTTCGAGAGTTTGAAAGACTATCTGAGTAAGCCACCGTTTACGTCTCCTCCATCTCCGGAAGAACCGTTGGGTTTATATTTGTCAGTGACGAAAGAGGCAGTGAGTGCTGTGTTGGTCAGACCCAGCGACAAAGAGCACAGGCCGATATATTACGTGAGCAAAAAATTGCACGGAGCGGAATCCTGATACACTGATCTAGAGAAGTTCGTACTAGCCCTGATTGTCGCCTCAAGGAAATTGAGTCACTATTTCCAAGGACATCATATTGCGGTCTTGACAGATCAGCCTATCCGAAGCGTGTTATCAAAGATTGATGCCTCTGGTAGGCTAGCAAAGTGGAATAACGAATTGGGCCAGTATCAGATAGGATATATCTCCAGGCGAGCATTAAAGGCCCAGGTACTAGTGGATTTCATAGTGGAGATGACTCGGTCAGAGGAATTAGGTATTCAGGAATATTGGGATGCCTTTGTCGACGGATCGGTATCTGCCGGGCGAGCCAGCATTGGTGTTTATTTTAAAGAAAGGAAATCTGGTGAAGAACATGAGTATGCGGTAAAGTTGCGCTTCTCCGCAACTAACAACGTCTCCGAGTATGAAGCCTTGATATTTGGTATTAACTTGGCAGTGGAAATTGGAATCGTTCGTTTGCATGCTCATTCTGATTCGCAGTTAGTGGTGAACCAATTTGCAGATACTTACTCCACCAAGGGGAACCATCTGTGCAGGTATTTGGAAAAACTCAAAGAGGCAGCTAAGAATCTTAAGATGTTTACACTTACATATATCCCGAGGGAGGAAAACACGCGTGCAGACGGTCTTGCAAAGTCGGCGACGATTTTAGAACTCTCGGATGAGTCGAAGATAACAACAATGATCCATTACCAGCCCTCTGTCAGTCCATTGGAGAAACAGACGGCCGAGGTGGCTAATTTGGAACTTTCGAATGAGACATGGTTTTTAGTGGATGCCGTAACCGATGAGCCATCATGGAAGGATGCTATTGTGAATTATCTAATCAAGAGAGAATTGCCTACCGACGAAGGCGAGGCTCGAAGAACTATGCAAAGAACTACAAATTTCGTCTATGTGGATGATAAGCTGTATAAGGAGAATTTCGGCGGCCCATATCTTCGATGTTTGTCCCCAGTACAGGCAAAGGCCGTTATAGATTAAGTTCACGCTGGGGACTGTGGTGATCATTTGGCAGGTCGATCCTTGGCGAACAAGGTTAAGAGGGTCGGTTATTTTTGGCCATCATTGGTGAAAGATTGTGTGAATTTTGTTCGGGCTTGTTCCGCTTGTCAGTTCCACTCAAACGTGCATCATGTACCGAGAGCTAATATGAAACCTTTACCGACAACATGCCCTTTCGATATGTGGGGCATCGATATATTAGGACCTTTTCCGAAGGCACCTAGCCAAAAGAAGTTCTGCATCGTGGCCGTGGAGCATTTCTCTAAGTGGATAGAGGTTGAAGCTGTATCACGCGTTCGGGAACAGGAAGTTATCAGTTTCCTTTGGAGGTATCTCGTATGTCGATTCAGAATTCCAAGGATTTTGGTATCAGATAACGGAACGCAATTTGCCGGAAAGAGGGTTAATGAATGGTGTGAGAGTTATGGAATTGAACAGCGGTTTACCTCCGTGGCACACCCAGAAACAAACGGGCTAACAGAGGTTATCAATCGTATTATCCTACAACAGCTGAAAACACGGATAGATGAATCCAAAGGCTCTTGGGTGGATGAATTGCATAATGTGATGTGGGCATATCGGACATCACCGAGGTCCACTACCGGATTCAGCCCTTTCTCTTTAGTATATGGCTCTGAGGCCGTGTCTCCGGTAGAAGTGACTATCTTATCAGAAAGAGTTATCGCTTACGACGAGGTGTTGAACGAGGATATGAGAAAGTTGGACCTTCACTGTATTGATGATATCCGTGATAGAGCCGCAATACGAATGGAGATATGTAAAAGGCGGATGGCTAAGAAGCACGACAAAGGCGTTCGACCTATGTTGTTAAAAGTTGGAGACTTGATTCTTAAGAAAGTGGAAGTCTCAAAGCATGTTGGCAAGTTGGATCGAAAGTGGGAAGGACCGTACAGAGTAACGGCCGTAGTGAAGGAAGGAANGATATGAGAAAATTGGACCTTCACTGTATTGATGATATCCGCGATAGAGCCGCAATACAAATGGAGGTATGTAAAAGGCGGATGGCTAAGAGGCACGACAAAGGCGTTCGACCTATGTTGTTAAAAGTTGGAGACTTGATTCTTAAGAAAGTGGAAGTCTCAAAGCATGTTGGCAAGTTGGATCGAAAGTGGGAAGGACAGTACAGAGTAACGGCCGTAGTGAAGGAAGGAACGTACAAAATCGCAAATATGAGCGGGGAGGAGCTGCCACGGACTTGGCATATTTCCAATTTGCGCAAGAATTATGTATAGACGTGACTCATCGATCTTTTTGAAAATAAAAATTTTCCCTCTTTTTGTGGTCATATTCTAATTTTTTAAGTATCTTTTTTGACGACATGAATACAATCGACTAGGGGACTGGTAAGGTAGGAGTAGGTCCATTGCGTTTTAGTACGAAGGAGGATGGAATAAATTAAATAAATTAAATAGAGTTAGATTAGAAACACATGTACAATCGTCTTATAGTCGATCATTTTCAAACTCGTCAAATTGAATACTGTGTCAAAATATATTGAACATGATGAGTCTTCCTGTCCGCGGCAGAACCGTCTATACATAATGACTGTTGGAATATGTTAAGAGGCCTGTTTGTTGTGATGTATATTTCCGTGGCAAATCAGGGTGCAAGTATATACCTGACTCCTCCATGACACGCCGACGGGGGTCGCGCCCTCGCCGGAGGCTGGTCTTTTTCCGCATGGCACCGTCTTATGGACGGGCCAAATGACACCGTTTTATGAACGGGTCAAAAGTGCGATGGCACCGTCTTATGGACGGGCCGAATGACACCGTTTTATGAACGGGTCGAATGTACGACGGCGCCGTCTTATGGACAGGCCGAGTAAGTGCGATGGCCCCGGGTGCAAGTATATACCGGCGGCGAAAGTATGAAGGCCCCGGGTGCAAGTATATACCGGCGGCGAAAGTATGAAGGCCCCGGGTGCAAGTATATACCGGTGGCGAAAGTGTGATGACCCCAGGTGTAAGTGTATACCGGTGGCTAAGATATATTGGTAAATGCAGAGCGGTTGATTTATTTTGAGTATCTACTCATTTCATTGAGGCGTTCGCCCTAGAAGTTATCGCATACCGATACAAGCCCCGCCAGACTGGGGACTTCTACGCATCCTGATTATTATTATATGCGCTATTGTTGCACATCCATATCGGAAATTCACATATATTCCTATGTGAAAGAACGGTTATTTCTCGAGGTGGATTATTTCGGAATTATATATTTCTTGAAGAATGTGGCGAGAAAATAAAGTTGAGAAGAAGAGAGTTTGCATTATTCAGAGTATGGTTCTTTCACATATATTCTTATGTGAAAGAACGGTTATTTCTCAAGGTGGATTATTCGGAATTATATATTTCTTGAAGAATGTGGCTAGAAAATAAAGTTGAGAAGAAGAGAGTTTGCATTATTCAGAGTATGGTTCTTTATTCGAAAATACAGCGGAAGAATTGAAAGGTAAATAAAAAATAAAAAAAAAAACAAATTTTATATACACGGGGAATACAAAATGAGGAGAGGATACAAAAATCGAAGAAATCAGATGTAGAAGTTTATTTCTTCTTCTTCTGGGAGCCTGAGCCTTCACTAGGCCCGCTGGGGCGCTTTTTCACCAGCTTTATTTTTGGGAGGATGGAGGTTTGGCAGCCGCAAACCTCGCCATTTCATCTTCGTGACGCTCCCGAGCTCCAGTCACACTAGCGGGGGTATATATTTGAGGATTATACGCCGCCATTACATCGTCGTCTTTCAGAAGCTCCGCCACGAGAGGGCCCATTGGTTCCGGGAATAAAGTAGCCAACCTCCTAAATGCATCCGGAGATGGACCCTCCTCCGTCTCGATATCCTCCGAGTAAAGTTGCTGGTGAAGATCTTCATTTAAGCTGAAATGTAGCGCCCCAAACGGATCCTGTGAGCAATCCAACATGTCCTCATCGGGTATAGGCTCGAACTTCCCGTTGAGCTTGGGATCGAGCTTCTTTTTCTCCTCAGCGGTCATGGATATGCCCAGGATTCTTTGCGTCTGGACACTCCCTCGTAAGAAGTACAGGACATTCGACTTGGCATGAGCTACCGCCCCCAGGTTCCGGAAAGTAGGGGAGTGAACCGTGTACTCCCATATTAACTTTCGGAAGCAGTCGTTAATCTGGGACGGCAGCTTGGCGATTCGTGCCCGGAGTCGATCGGTGATAGATTGGAGGCCTTCAGTCTTTGTTGTGAGTTCTTTGACCNAAAGTAGCCAACCTCCTAAATGCATCCGGAGATGGACCCTCCTCCGTCTCGATATCCTCCGAGTAAAGTTGCTGGTGAAGATCTTCATTTAAGCTTAAATGTAGTGCCCCGAACGGATCCTGTGAGCAATCCAGCATGTCCTCATCGGGTATAGGCTCGAACTTCCCGTTGAGCTTGGGATCGAGCTTCTTTTTCTCCTCAGCGGTCATGGATATGCCCAGGATTCTTTGCATCTGGACACTCCCTCGTAAGAAGTACAGGACATTCGACTTGGCATGAGCTACCGCCCCCAGGTTCCGGAAAGTAGGGGAGTGAACCGTGTACTCCCATATTAACTTTCGGAAGCAGTCGTTAATCTGGGACGGCAGCTTGGCGATTCGTGCCCGGAGTCGATCGGTGATAGATTGGAGGCCTTCAGTCTTTGTTGTGAGTTCTTTGACCTCCTCCACGGCTTTCCCGAGAGATTTTTTATTGGCCGCGTTCTCTTCTTTGGCCTTCCTCGGTTTCTCCTCAGTTTTCTCTCGGATCACCTTCAATTTTTCCTGTGCGTACTTCTCGTTGACCTTGAGGGTTTCTATGGATTGCTCAAGGGCGTGCCTTTGCCCAATGTGGAAGGCGGAGTTCTCCGTTAGCTCGCTGCGGTGAGCTCGAAGCAAAGAGTCAATTGCTTTGCTATGCTCTTCTCGGAGTGCTGCTATCTCCTGGGCATGCTTATCTCGCTGATTCTGCATCAGCTTCTCCGCCGCCTTTTTGGTTTGCTCCCCGATAATGTCTGGCGAGTCGAGCTCCGAATGTCTGAGCATACAGTATTCCCCTACTGCAGCTGCGGTGCCCAACTCGATTATGGTGCGCTCCATCTGAAATGAAAACAAGAAGGGTTAGTACATATGGCGTAAAAGATAAAGTTATAAAGAAGTCGTTATTAGTGTCGCGACGAACCTCCCCAATGGCACGACGCATCGTCGCGGTCTGACTCATTAATCGACCAATGTCGGTAAACACTGTGTGGTCATCCCGACCACGAGGCGGCAACTCTGGGTTCCGCTCCAAGTACGCCAGGGCCGGCCGACTCGACACATTGTCACACCTCGGAATTCGGAAAGTGAGTCCGTCCTTTATCAACACAAAGTCGGCCCGGCGTCCCATATCGAGCCATTCCTTGACCGTCAGCCTCGGGATGTCATGTATACGGAAGGCATCGATAAAATTGGCGGTTAACCCACTCTTTCTGTTGGGTTCCGCGATCTCGAAGACGGCGGGCTCCTCCGCCGGTCTTTTTCCCTTGTCCAAGCGAGGCACCTGACTGGTCTCTTCCTCCGAGCAAGCTTCCTGGCGTGTTTCCTCCACCACCGGATCTGTCGGTTGGTCCCCACTTATCTCGCCCTCCTCATCGTCCCGGATGATATCCACTAAGGTTTCGGCGAAGTCGTACATGCCGTCATCAAGGGTGGGCTCCTCAACCGTGTATCCTAATCGCCGAGACAACGGGATTAGGTCTTCGGGGCTCTCGATAATTGTCGCAGCCGGATCCTCTTCTACCGGCCCGGGATTGGCCACCGCTGCAGCAGGTTGTGGTGGTGTAGGAGTGTCACATCTTATTCCTCCAGTCGGGGACGCCGAATCTCGCAGACTTGACGCCAGCTCGGCCGCGGCAGTTCGGTTCCGAGTCCCCGGTGGCTCCTCAAAAATGAGCTCATCGTCTTCCGCGAGAAGATCACGGAGGAAATTCAGCCGATCCCCCTTTTTGGTTTGATCCTGAGCGGGAGCCATTATGTTATCTGCAAAATACGCAAGTTAAGTGAGAAACGCGAAGTTTGAATTTAAAGACAAGTTAAATCAGGTTCCTAAGTGTTGATCCTATCAAAGAAGAATTATTAAATTTAGCTCCTATATGAATATACGGATGAGGTACCTAGCAGTTCTCTACTAAAATGGGGGGGGGACCGGAAAGAGGTTGAAAGCAACCAAGATCGGAGCGTAAAGTAAGGTCTTCACGGTCCAGTCAGCGCCGTCAGACATAGAGCAGTCAAGCAGCGCCTTCCTCAGAGGTCTCGGAAGGGCCGCCCGGGATTTAGGGCCGTAGACCTCAGGAAAAAATGGTTCCCCTTCAACGGGGAACCGCCAAGGAAGACTCAAGGGAGAAAGCCTCGTATCCCCCACACCGCTGACAAAGAAGAAATGTCTCTTCCAGTCGTGGTTGGAGTGGGGTGCAGAAAAAGGAAACGGGCTCGTCTTGTGCCGCGGGCGGAAATATATACAACCCTGGGCACCAAAATTGACGACAGCACCGATATAGAATATTTGGAAGAAAAGATCTATGGTCGGAGGAATACAATTCACCTCCATAAATATTATGAAGACGACGACAAGAGAGATTGAACTTGGAGTTAGTTGGAAAAAATGAATTTGTAGATGCGAGAGCAATTCTACAAGAAAAGGATGAAGAGGGAAGCGAAGGCCACATTCTAAGTGTTCGAGAGAGACAGTATGGGTGGCGATAGGAGGCGTCAAGAGACGGTCGCTAGTTTCAGGTTGATATAGCACACAGTCGGAAGGGAAATAATATTGCTCAAGAATAGATCTCCACTTCCGAGAATGCATGCTATGAGGTTGGTTAAAGGACTTAAGAGCTTTAACCGCGGAATTTTGAGGGCCGAGGGTGTTTTCAAGATGAGCTACCCTCTCGATAAAATGAGAATTTACAGTGGAAAGGCAAGGAGGAAACGGGGCTGAGATCGAATCGAAAGTCCCCGGATTGGATGAGGAGTCCGAATGGTTTGAAGATAAGGTGGCAGAGCCCGAAGATTCGGTGCGATCGGAAGACATTGGTAAATTTAAATTCAAATTTATTTTTTGAAATTAATTTTACAAGTTTTAAGTCCGAGTCGCGACCAGTTGAAGTTTCGTCGCGAATGGCACAGTACTCGCGAGTTATCGTCGCGAGTAGCACAGTGTTCCTGGTTTAAGTTATACGTTTCGTCGCGACTTACTGAGTTTGGTCGCGAGTGGTACAGTAGTATGTTTGGTCGCGAGAAGTCCAGCAAGCGGTATGTCGCGAGTGGTACAGTATGTGTGGTTGATCGCGAGTGGAACAGTTACACTGTTGGTCGCGAGATCTTGATTGGTCGCGAGAGTTCAGAAGTCCGCGCGAGAGAATGAATTGTGAGGAGCGAACAGTGTATTTATAGGGGCAGAATCTCGAGTCGGAAAAACCTCGAAATTTTCACCCGAGCTCAGAATTTGACGTACTTAGTGCCAAAACGATCGTATCGACTAGAGGTTTTCAACCGTGCTAAGGATTTCCTCTGCGGGGCCCCAGAACGATAACTGGCTTTCGGGACGAGCTGATGATATATGGTTTACGACTCAGACTCTGAATCTGAAAACCAGGGGACTATTGATATTACCTGGGTATATTATCTCGTATTTATCCTTACCCAGGGGCTCGTCCGACGTGGTTATTGGTATTTTCGGTATTATCATATTTCTATCGGATGGCTTTCTCAAGTGGTATTCTCGCAATTCTGGCTCGCCGGGCCCCGTATAAAGTCTCTTTAAGCATTTTGAGATGTTTTGGGTCATTTCGGCCCCAGATGGGGCCAGGGGTATTTTCATCATTTGCCACCCGGGAGTGCACCGGTCAGGTGCAATGATATTATGTGGCTACGCATTCGCTATTTGGAGGCAAATAACTGACATACGAGGTCTTCGAGAATTTTCTAATCGTATTTCCGACTAATATCTTGTCCGGGATTGGTTCCCGGAGCTTCGGGATCAACATGGCGTTTACTATATTGTAATTTGGAATATTTAATTATTTCGGGCTAAGTGAAGTGAACTAGGCTTATGGGCTCAAGTGAATGGTTCTTGGGCTGGATTTCTCTATAAATACAAGGTCCGGTGCACTTGGACAAGATTCATACTTTTATCACGCTTCCCAAGGCAAAACCTGACCCCAGACTCGCGACCAAACCCACCCAGCCGCGACTAGACTCACCTAGTCGCGACCAGCCTGTATCTGCGACAAAACAGCACCAGTCGCGACCAGTGGCTAGTTCAACCAGTCGCGACCAATGACCACCCGCGACCAGTAGTCCTCTCGCGCCCAACCGCGTTGGTCGCGACCAGCCTGTCTGTCTGCACTGTTCACTCGCGTCCAGTGGAACGCGACTGCAGATTTGATCGTTTTTCGAGCCGTTTTCGCCCTTATTATCATTATCATCTCATTGTAATTGTATTCTCCGAATATTATAGTGGAAACCAAGGTAGAGCTTTGCTCTCCCGAGGACGTAAGCCCACACAGTGTGGGCCCAACCTCGTATATCGCTCGTGTCCCCACAACAATATAAATTACGAGTAAATTATAAATTGACTGATCTAAAAATAAATACCCAACATATTTTTAGACTAGATCAATCCCTTAAAAGCATCTAACATACTAAGGAATTCAAAGCCACAGGCCGCATCCACCATCATGTCAATGGCCGGCAATGGATACGGATCATTCGGGCATGCTTTATTCAAATCAGTAAAATGAATGCAAACTCTCCAGCCACCATTTGACTTTGGGACAACCACTGGATTCGCAACCCAATCTGTGTATCTAACAGGCTCTATGAATCCTGCCTGCAACAAACTTTCCACCTCCTCATCAATCGCCCTCTCTTTCTCAGGAGAAAACTTCCTCTTTTTATGATGAACTGGTCGCACAAATGGGTTAATATTGAGTCTATGAGAACAGACTTTGGGATCAACCCCCACATAATCCTGATAAGACCAAACAAAAACATCTACATTACTTTGCAAAATAGAAATTACCTCCTTCTCAACCTCTGGTGACAACTCGGAACCGATCGTCATTGTCTTTTCAAGATTACCAGGGAATAAGGACACTGTCTTGATTCCCAAAGGCTCCATCTTCATATCGTTCTCTTTAAACTTCCTAAGAGACGGTCCGTCATTTGTGTCAGTAACTTCATCATACGATAATTCCACCATACAAACGGGTAACTTCGCTTTCGATCCATCCATACCACTTCTACACATCACATTATAACAAGAGCGCGCCATCTCTTGATCTCCATTCATCTTCCCAACCCCTAACTGTGTTAGGAACTTCATCATCAAATGTTTGAGACACCACAACTCCAAATATGTTCAAACAACTTCTCCCCAGGATCGCATTATAAGGGAGTATAGGGAGATCCACCACCACAAATTACACCATCAAAGTTCTTGATATTTCGGGATCGCCCAAGGTTACCGGCAGAAAAGCAGATCCCTCGGCAGCAACAACGCTATTATTAAAACCAACTAACTTTGTATGCACGGGCTGGAGTTGGGTGGTTCCTTTCAATGCCATCTACTCAAATGCTACAAGAGTCAATATATTGGTAGCAGCTCCGGTATCTACTAGCACTAGAGAAACAGGATGTTGGGGCCCAGGTTACCCCATCTTGGTTGGGTGTTTTCAACATTCAAAATAGGTTGACCCTGGTTGGGATCAACCGGAGGAGGAGATAATGCTTGCTGATTTGCGGGGGCTGGTGGGTAAGCCTCGTATCTGTACCTCTGCTGATTTCTTTGCGGCTGATTCCTGCCACGGCCACGATAGTTGTTTTCTCTCCTTCCACCTCTCTGATTTTGTCTACCACCGTTAAAAAACCCTCTCTGGCCACCTCATTGGCGTTGGCCACGTTGTCCACCAAATCCACGTCCTCTCGCGTATGGCTGTGCCGCATCGACTTTCAGGGTCTTAAGTGTTGTCCCCTCCGGGGCACTCGTATCGATTTTCCCCAACTTAGATTCTGGCAGGGCCTCTACAGTACTGATCAATTCATCGAGTTGACCCAATTCTAGCAACCTTTCCACCTCGGACATTAACTCCCGACAATCATTAGTTGCGTGCCCAAAACTCCGATGGAAACGACAAAATACTTGGGACTCGTAAGTCCTCAGTGTTAGTTCATGCAAAGGAGGAGGATAACGAAGTGAACTTGCCTTCCTTTGCTCGATAATTGCAAAAATATGCTCATAATTGTATGTGGGAAACACTCTCAACTTTGGTTTTGCATGCGGGACAATCTTGTCCGGCCCACGACTTGCAACAATATTGTGTGAACCATACGCCCGTACCTCGATCACACCATGATCTCGCAAACCATCATCTTCTTTGATGTATTGCGTACATCTCAGGGCCAAATCCTCCATACTTTCAGGGGGATCTCTATTCAAAGAATTACATAACAGATGTCCAGCTAGAATAAGCTTGAGCACCCCAACCTTTTCACTAACAGTGATCCGAGGTATCTTCCTACACTCGGCCTCGAAACGGGTAATAAAACCCAACAATCTTTCCAAAGAGTCATACCGCAACACGGTCAAAGAAGTAATTTTATCGGCGTATTGAAAGGCGCGAAAGTCGAATAGAATTGATCCTTAAAGTCTTGATAAGAAACAATCGAACGCCTTGGTAAACGATTAAACCATCGGAGGGCTGATTCCTTAAGAGAAGCGGCAAAAACGAAGTACATGGCCGCATCACTGAAATTCATCAAACTCACATGAATCTCCAAATTCGACGTATGAGCATGTGGGTCAGTCGACCCGCGATACTGTGGAAGATCCTTAGGCATTTCGATAAACTCAGAGCAAGTGGCTCCGATAATGGCCATGGAAAATGGCGATAGAGCGTTGGACGTGTTCCAAGGACTTTGCAGAACTTCCACTGACGGCATGACTTTTCCTCGATTCCCAATGGGCTCATTAGCCCTCTCATTCTCAATGTAATCTCCCTCATAAGCCGAGGTCTGATGAGTATCTCGGGTGTGCTCCCCGTACACTAGTCTCCTTTCCTGGCCAAGAGTCAATTCGGGCGTCATTCTGTTCGATTTTCCCGCTTAGTTCTTTGAATTTCAGCTCAATTAGCTCTCCAATATTTTGCAGAGTATCGTTCTGCTCTCCGGTTGTTGCAATATTCACTCGCGGCTCCGGAACATGATTAGTATCTTCTTCCTCCGCCTCGCCATTAACAGGTTCCGGGGTGACATTGTTTTTCCGGGCTCTCATTTGGGCTTCGACTTGCTCCAATTGGGTGATTAAAGTACGTCTCCGCTCTTCCAAATCTTCATCGGTCTCCGTTTGATCCGCATATCTAGAGTGCGCAGGTGGCGAAAGACGGGCATTATTACGGACTGCAACTCGGCCAATTCTTGCGAATTTATAACACTTAGATAAACATTGGCGTGACTGAGGATAAAAACTAGGTGCCCTCCCGGATGAAAACCCGCTCCGGGAGGGCCGAATAGTTACATTTTGAGCTGGGGGCTCTTCCAGAACTGATGACCGAGCCCCCGGTAATGCAGCAAACTCATCATTAACCTGAGGAATAGGATTCACCTCAATTTCTTCATCAAAAATATCTTCATCAGAATTCCGAGTACTCATGATAACAGAAATCCAAACTCAGCAATAAAGCTCTCAATGGGATAAAAAATCTCGAGTCCCCACGGACGGCGCCAAACTGATATAGTCTAAAAATATTTTGGGTGTTTATTTTTAGATCAGTCAATTTTTAATTACTCGAAATTTAATTGTTGTGAGGACACGAGCGATATACGAGGATGGGCCCACAATGTATGAGCTTACGTTCTCGGGAGAGCGAAGCTCTACCTTGGTTTTCACTATGATATTCAACAAATACAAGTATAATGATGTGACAACAATAATCAAGATGGAAACGTCTCGAAAAACGATCGAAAACACTCCTTTGCGCCGGGAAGAGGTGCAGTCGCGAGTTGTGGTCAATAACTCGCGACTACTGGCGATCACTCGTGCCTGGAACAGTGCAACAAGTCGCGAGGGTCAGGCTGGAGCAATAAGTCGCGACTGGAACAGTGCAATAAGTCGCGAGAGCCAGGCTGGAGCANTGGTCAACAACTCGCGAAATATACTGTATCAACAACAACTCGCGAAATATACTGTATCAGCAACAACTCGCAAGATAGGCTAGGTAGCAACAAGTCGCGACTGCGTGCAGCAGAGCGATAACTCGCGACTACGAGCAATAAGTCGCGGATGCGGGATGAAGAGCAATAAGTCGCGACTCAAGCTAGGAGACAGGCAACAAGTCGCGGTTACGGGCAATAAGTCGCGACTCTACAGTGTGCAGAATAATACTTTGCCTTGGAAAGCGTGATAACAGTCTGAACCCGTCCAAATGCACTTGGGCTTGTATTTATAGAGAAATCCAACCCAACTTCACTTACTTGAGCCCATGAGCCCAGTTTACTTCACTTAACCCAAAACACTTAAATAACCTCCAATTATAATATAATAAATGCCACGATGATCTCGAAGTTTCGGGAACTTATCCCGATCGAGATATTAGTCGGAAATACGATAAGAAAATACCGGAAAACCTTGCAAATTACTTCTTTGCCTCCAAGCAGTGAATACACAGCCGCATAACATCGTTGCACCCGACCGATGTGCTCCCTGGTGGCAAATTACGAAAATACCCCTGGCCCCGTACGGGGCCGAGATAACCCAAAACATCTCAAAACGCCTACAAAAGCTGTATACGGGGCCCAGCGAGCCTGAATTATGAGAATGTATCACGATAGACATATGAAAATACCGAAAATACTACATAACCATGTCGGACGAGCCCCCGGGTAAGGATAAATACAAGAGAATATACCCGGGTAATATCAAACGTATATTACAAGTATAACAAATCCATTTTTAGACCTATTCATAAAGATACATGGACAAATTTGATCATTCGTATATCCCTGATCAATTAAATATTTACTTAGACGATTGTACCACATTCGTCCAAATTGTTTCAACCCATAAAGAGATTTATTCAATTTGATTGAGTAATTCATCCTAGGTTCAGATTTGAATTTCTCCGGTAATTAAATTCATCCGGAAGTTTCATATAAATATCAGAATTTAATGATCCATATAAATATGCTGTAACTACATCCATTAGATGGAAATCAAGGTTTTCATTAACCGCCAAACTTATAAGATATCTAAAAGTAGTTGCATCCATTACGGGGGAATATATCTCTTCAAAATCAATGTCCGGTCTCTGTGAAAATCTTTGAGCAACCAGTCTAACTTTGTATCGAATAATTTCACCATTCTCATTTCTTTTTCTCACAAAAATCCACTTATAGCCCACTAGACGTACATCTTCTGGCGTACGTAATACTTCTCCAAAAACTTCTCGTTTGTTAAGTGAATTTAATTCTGCCTCAATTGCATCTTTCCATTTAATCCAGTCATTTCTTTCACGACATTCTGACATTGATTTTGGTTCATGATCATCATTGCAACTAATTAAATTATATGTCATGCATTGAGCAAAACACTCATCAATTTCAATCTTATTTCGATCCCAGATTATGTCATTTAATGTGTAATTGATTGAAACTTATTGATTTTCATTATTTTCATATATTGCATCTATATATGTAGTTATTTTATCTTTATTATGATGATTATCATCATTTATATTTGTTTCCTTTCTCTTTCGGGGAATTTTATCTTTAGAACCAATAGGTCTTCCACGTTTCAGACGCGCTTTAGATTCATTGGCAATCTTATTTTGTTCAACAGGAACTTCAATTTTAATTGGAGTATTAGCTGCTGGAATATATGATTTGTAATCCTCTTAGTATCATTAAATGCATCAGGTAGCTCATTTGCTAACTTTTGTAAATGAATGATATTTTGAACTTCAAGCTCACTTTGTTTGGTTCGAGGATCAAGATAAGATAAAGATGAATTATTCCAAATAATTTCATTTTCATTCTTATTCTTATCTCCCCCTAATGTTGGGAAGTTTGATTCATCAAACTTACAATCAACAAATCTAGCTGTAAATAAATCTCCAGTTAAATGTTCTAAATATCTTATTATATAAGGAGATTCAAACCCAACATATATTCACATTCTCCGTTGGGGTCTCATCTTAGTACGTTGTGGTTAAGTAATTGGAACATATACAGCACATCCAAATATTCTTATATGAGAAATATCTAGTTCTTTACCAAGAACAAGTTGTAATGGAGAGAACTCATGAGAATTAGTTGGTCTAATACGAATCAATGCTTCGTCATGTATAACAGCATGTCCCCAACATGACATTGGTAGCTTAGTTTTCATAGGTATCAATCTAGAAATCAATTGTAAACGTTTAATCAATGATTCTGCAAGACCATTCTGTGTATGAACATACTCTACAGGATGTTCAACATCTATTCCCAATGTCACAATAATTATTGAATGTTTCATAAGTAAATTCACTAGTATTATCAAATCTTATTTTCTTAATTGGATAATCTGGAAAATAAACTCGTAATCTTATTATTTGAGTAAGCAATCTTGCAAATGCTTGATTACGAGTTGATAGTAATGACACATGTGACCATCTAGTTGGTACATCAATCAGTATCATAAAATATCTAAATGGTTCACATGATGGATGTATCGGTCCACATATATCACATTGGATTCGTTCTAAAAATGTGATTGATTCATTTTTTATTTTCAATTGTGATGGTCGAATAATTAGTTTCCCCTGTTAACAAGCGACACATGTAAAATCATTTGATTGTAAAATATCTCGATTCTTTAATTGGTGTCCACATGAATTACTAATTATTCTTTTTATCATAATAGTTCCTGGATGACCTAGACGATCATGCCACATGGTAAATATACCATTATTTGTAAATTTCAAATTTACAATATTATTTATTTCAATTACACTAATATATGTGTAATACAATCCCGAACGAAGAGANGTGACATTTTAGTTTGGGGAAAAACAATGATTGTGATTAATTTAAAAGATATAACTCGAATTTGAGATGAAATATCTTAGAAAACGAATGTTTTGGGAATGTGAATTGATCAATCATCTTCTCGTATTTTGTTTCACAAAAGAAATACTTGAAATCTTGAAACAATTCGAATTTGAATAGTGTAATGAAGTGTATGTACCTATGCTTTCTAACACCAAAATTTGAAAGTATGGTTATGCTCCTTCATGTGACTTTTTATTTAAAGGCTTTGATTGAGAAGCTCATACATGTATGCTAAAAAATAACAAACATCTCTTATGCTACATGTATACTGTCCATGTATATACATTTCTCTAATGATTTTACTAGATGTATATTATAGATAACAAACATGTATGAGCTTCTACAGTTGAAGAATAAGAGATGTAGCATAAATCCAAACTTCCATACATTTTACTACTACAAACCTTATATTGGTACATACATACAATTGGTTTTGAGATATTATATTTCTCTAATGATAATGTAATATGTTTGAATTCTCTCATTCTGATTATATTGGATGCTTAGATTACTTAAAAAATATATTTTGATATTGTTTTTCACTCGGAACATGTGTGGTAAGTTGGTATTCAAAGAAATCATCTATTATGGTTCAATCTATTGCTAAGATAGAAACTATTATGCAACCTCTAAAGTAGCAAATTTGGCTATTTGGCCAAGGAAGCTGCTTGTTGAATTTCACTTTTTATTCGATGAACCAACAATCTTTTTTGTAACTCACTATCTGGTAGTGCAGTTGCAAGGAATCATGTATTTCATAGAAGAAGAAACATATCAAAATCAAATATCATGCTTCTTAGGGAGTATTAAATTGATATTTTATTCAACTGATATTTTATCTTCACAAAATTATTTCCAATTTCTAGATTTTTATCTAAGAAATTGAGGTAGTATGATCTTTGTCAACATCGTTAAGAACTTTAGAAGATTGTTGGATCTCGATTTAACACATTTGAGATTAGTTATAATGAAACTCATGATGATGAAAAACTAAGACTCATAGACGGTCTCAACCCATGATTTAGCTTGGAACAAAATTGTGGATGTTCTTCATTTTTGGATGTTCATTCTTTTTTATTTACAGCTTTGGTTCATGTTCATGATCATGATCGTGTGCTACTCTTCTTTTCTTCTTGCTTGTATCAATGCCTAGTTCTTTATTTTACATTGTTTTTTTGTACTTAAAGTATTTTTTGACTTAGTAATGATCCATTGTATTTAAATTTGGTTTCCATTTACATGCTTTTATACATAAAAACAAAAGATTTACAATCCATTTTTTACTTCATATAGTAGTAGTAAGATAAAATAATAAATTTGATTGTGAAAACACTCAATTTTCATTAATTGAAAAAATGAAAAGTGCGAGGGGATATAAAAATATAGCAAACTAATCATTTTATATGAACTTTTCTATATATATTTTAGAAATTATGTAAAATAATAAATAGATGATGTTTTATCTTTGAATTTAAATTGTTTTTTCTTACAATTCTAATATTTAAAAACAAATAAATATCTAAAAATAAATCTACTAACCTATTTAAAATTTAAACTAATTAAATAATTAACAGTTGTTGTGGAAAATGTAAATAACTATTTAAATTGAATGAATTACACTCCATATATTAGAATGTTGAAGAACTGACCTGAGCCCTGGGCACAAGCCATCCGCAACTCCTCCGTGGTCTTCTGGTACAGAAAACTCAGTTCAGTCCATACCTAGAATTCCCCGACAGTGAGTATAACCGATGGCTCGGCAAGCAAGTCGACTGATTGGAAGCTTGACGTCACGAATTCTTTGCCCTAAGCAACTTCAACATCATCGCAATTTTGGATCGCCGCCGTCTCCTCCCGCTGTTTTCGTGGACAAGAACACACGCGTAATTTGCCAGGGGATCACTGGGAAGAATGGCACATTTCACACTGAGCAGGCTATAGAATACGGCACAAAGATGGTATTCGTTCTTTCGTTTTGGTTTTGGGTTTTATGATTTTTTCAATTCAAGTTATTTATTTGATCAAATCATTCTATTTATCGGTAGCCTGATTTTATCACTGTTGATTTGCTGAAGATTGTCAGGAAGTATGGCCTTTTGTCCAGATTTCGGTTTAAATGTTCTTTAACTTGTCTATATTAATGTTTTCTCATATTGTATAGTGATCTCATGTTTTTTTGTACGTTTATCATTTTGTGTGCTATGTCCATATATGTGTAGGTTGGAGGTGTTACACCTGGGAAGGGTGGATCAGAGCACTTGGGGCTCCCTGTTTTCAACTCTGTGGCAGAAGCAAAAGCTGAAACGAGGGCTAATGCATCAGTTATTTATGTTCCACCACCTTTTGCTGCTAAAGCTATCTTAGAGGCATTAGAATCTGAACTTGATTTAATTGTTTGCATAACGGAAGGAATACCTCAGCATGACATGGTAATTATATTTTAATGTACCAAAGTTCTGTTTGGATCATTGAATTTGGTCTGGCACGTTATATGTAGGTTGTAGCTCATGAAATTAGCATCCAGAGGTGTTCTCTGAGTCTATCAACTTGCGCTTGTTGCTAGTTTCTGACATTTTTATTTCTCTAATAGGGTTTTTTAAATCACTTGTAGGTTCGTGTTAAAGCTGCTATTAACAAACAGTCTAAGACACGCCTCATAGGACCAAACTGCCCTGGAATTATCAAGCCTGGTGAGTGCAAAATAGGAATTATGCCTGGATATATCCACAAACCTGGCCGTGTTGGAATCGTTTCTCGATCTGGTACATTGACGTATGAAGCGGTGAGGTTCATTTACTATTGAACTTAATAAATTTGCGATATCATTTACTGAATTTGGTACCAAATTCCAGCTTTACATAGAAGAATCATGTTAGAAAATTTGTGAGCCTGGATTTTTTTTTGAATGTTAATTCCAGCACACTTAGAAGATAAGTTCATTGATTCAATGGTTTTAGGTTTTCCAAACTAGTGCTGTTGGACTTGGGCAGTCCACATGCGTGGGAATTGGTGGCGATCCATTTAATGGGACAAACTTTGTTGATTGCATACAGAAATTTATTCTGGATCCACAAACAGAAGGTGACGATCTTTACAATTATCATGTGATATTCTTGAAAACTTAGAATTGGAATAACTTTCATTGTCGATATTTTAGCCTTTTTCCTCACCCGATTCAGTAATTACAATATATTCAGATTTTTATTTACTATTATACATTTTCTTTCAATTGGAGCTGTGGTAAAAGATTTGCCTTAATTGTTGAACTGGATACCTTAGGAATTGTACTGATTGGTGAGATTGGTGGTACTGCTGAGGAAGATGCGGCAGTCCTCCTTAAGGTTAGTATTTTTAACTGATGCATGATCTTCAACAGGATCTGTCAAGTGTATGATTTGTTTTTTTCCTGTTCCCTGGACAATCTTATAATGTGTACCTTTGTATTAGACTCTATGGCATGTTGGAATTATAGTGTCGGACCGAAATTACGACGGAGGAACATGACCGAATGGGATTAAGGGAATCAAGTCTTTTAAAGTGTGGCTTCCTCCCCTTAATCTCGTTCGTTAACGTTCTAAAGCCGTAATTTCGGTCAGACTCTATAATTCCAACATGGCATCGGAGGTGGTTCGGTTCATTTAATTCGCAAATCCAAAACCTTGTGGTTGGACTTGAGGGGGGAGTGTTGAATTTGTCCCACATTAGTTGGGAAATGGGATTGATGAGATTTATAAAGGTGAGAAATGCCATCACATAATGAATTGATCAAGTCTTTTAAATGTGTGGTTTTCTCCTGTTCGTACACGCTCCCCATCGTAAATTCGACTAGACTCTATAATTCCGACGTGGCATTATAATCAATTGTCTCCGTCCTACCCCCTTGTCTACTCAGCACTGTCTCAGTTGGCTTTATTATTTGATTTTGAATGGAGATTTATTTGTGTTGTAGGAAAGTGGGACTGAGAAGCCAGTTGTTTCGTTTATCGCGGGGTTAACTGCTCCTCCTGGTAGAAGGATGGGTCATGCGGGAGGTATATGTTGTTGTGATAGACTTGAAAGCCAAACATTATAAACTTGTTGAATGTTGGTTGCAGCAATTGTGTCTGGTGGTAAAGGCACTGCACAGGACAAAATCAAGACACTCCGAGCAGCTGGGGTTACGGTTGTCGAGTCACCCGCAAAGATAGGTGCAGCGATGCTCCAAGTCTTCGAACAGAGAGGCCTTGTTTCACACTGATTCTTTTACGCAGAATCAGATATATTTGTTTTCCTTCTTCAGGCTTGCCTGCTAACAGACAGTTTCAAAAGTTAATTTGGATGATTTATCCATAATTATAAACATTATTGTTTTGTTATTAAATAATATTTTGATTATCGATATTTAAGTTAAATCAAATCGATAATTTTGTTTACTGATGAGTTAGATACTATTCCAATTTAATTTTAGCAACCATTATTGGTATTAGGGTTCTTATTTGATTCGAACTAATCGAATTTGTTTATATTTTTATTCGAATTTGATCATGTTCGTTTATATTTTATTCGAACGATAATTCATGTTTAAGATTTTCAAATATTCATATCAATGTTTATTTCGTTCGAATTATTCGAACGACATGTTCAAATTTGAGAAAATGAGGCATTTGGTCTCCATAGTTTACATAAAATGGCAAATTTTGTTCACAAACTTTAAACGATAAATTTAATCCTCAAAGTTTAATTTTTTGGCAAATTTAATCCCTGAAATTTGATTAATTTGATAAATAAGGTTTCCAAAATGGTAAAATTGGTCCTGAAACTTTGTTTTTGGCGATACGAGTTCTCAAACTTTAGTTCTACTAATTTGCCGTCCTCAAAGTTTCAAAAATTTGACAAAATTGATCTCCAGCTTGTGACGCAGTTACCGTTATAGCTTTTGGTTTATGAATCAAATTTTTTTCATCCCTCGTTCACTCTCTCCCTCTTTGTCTTCGAAGAGTGAGGGCTTTGAACGACAATTGGGCGTAGCAACTGAGGGCTCACGTATTGCTTTCACGGTAACGACAAATTCCAACAATTTTTGTACTTGTTCGAATATGTTATTTTGATTGGACTTATTTCCGTGGAAAACTCAACGAAGAAGATGACTCATTTTCGTTTTGCAAACTTTAGGATACTTGACAACGATAGAAACTAAATTTCCCAAAATCCAAAATTTTGAGAACCTGTAACTTTACTTTCAAGATCAATTTTGTCACACAACTTTACAGACTTGTTTTGCCAAAAAAATGGTTTGGAGATTGATTTTATCAAAATATATAAAATTTAAAAATCTAATTTACCAAAACCCAAAACTTTAATTATCAAATTTATCTTTCTCGGTTCGAATTTATTTGAATTTAATAATAATATTCAATATACTAAAATTAATTTTTTAGAAATCAATTTTATGATGATTGCATCATTAAAAACTATAGAAAAATAATATTATGATCATTGCAATTGATAATACAAAAAATAAGGATAGAAAACAAAAGATGAAATAATATATCATTAAAACAAAAGATAAAAATAAACACGAGGAATTTAAACAAATACAAGGACAGAAATGCAGCAGCCAAAACTACAATTGCTACTGAGACTTAGATTTGAAGTAATTATGATGAAATAATATAACGTGGTCAAAAAATAATGCTGCTGCTGCTGCTGCCTTTTTTTGCATCAAACTCTACATTGCCGTAGCAGCAGCAGCCTGATCTCCATCCACGATCAAGAACACGCTTTCGTATCGTGGGGCGGCTAATCAACCAAAAGAATTAATGATCTAAACAAGCCTACGTTGCCTCATCCCTTTCCCAAGATGAGGTTGCATTAACCGCACATATAAACCATTTTTCGCCACAAGAGAATCGTGCGTACCTTCCTCGACGATCTTCCCACCATTAAGAACTACTATATTATCAACATGTCTCATCATTGCTACACGATGAGCGATTAAAATAGTTGTTTTGTTCCCCATAACCAATGTATCAAGTGCTTCTTGTATGACTCGGCTTGACTCTGATTCGATCGATGAACTCGCTTCGTCTAATAGTAAAATAGGTGCATTCTTCAAAATAACTCTCCCTATAGCGATTCGTTGCTTTTGTCCTGGAGTTAAATCGACTCCTCGCATTCCCACATGAGTATCATATCCATGAGGAAGACTGCTTATAAAATGATGTGCATTTGCTATTCTTGCTGCTTCTTTCATCTCTGATTCACTTGCATTATGCCTTGCATATATTATATTTTCTCGTATTGTCGTCGAGAATATAATCGGGTCCTGCTGAACGAGACCCAACTGGCTCCTTAACCATCTCAAATTGTAACATTTCAAATCTCTACCATCTAGAAGTATCTGACCAGCAATTGGATCATAAAATCTTTCTATTAACGATATTATAGTGCTCTTTCCCGAACCCGAAACACCGACAACCGCAATAGTTTGTCCACCATTAACTTTGAGGTTGAAGTTACTGAGTACAAAGACTTCCGGTCGAGTCGGATATGAAAAGTCTACGTTCTTCAGTTCAATGCTTCCATATACATTTGGGGGCTTCAAGGCTGTGTTATCATCAGGATCAATCTTAGGTACTCTATCGATAATTTCAAAGACCGATGCAAGGGATTTTCTTCGTTTCAAAATATATGGAGCTAAGCCGAAAGGCTCCACGAGTGCAAAAGTAGCGAACGAGAACACTATATACTCCCCAAGAGCTGGACCTAAAGCCATGTAACTATTCTTTACAGAAAGAGAAGTGTACCAAAGTAGAAGTGCATTGCAAGCAAAAAGGAGAAACTGAGAAACTCCGAATGCAAAGCCGATTCCCATTCCATGAAGAAAGCTTTTCATGAATATTTTATTTAGCTGCAGTCTATATAACTCCATAACTTTGTTACCAGCACAAAATGCAACGACTGTGTAAATATTTCTAACGGCATCTTCGAGAACCAAAGATGCCTTTCTATGCATCTCCTGGATTCCTTTTGAAAATCCAGCAAGCCACATTTTCTGCAAAATGAAGAATAGAGAACAATATGAAAACGTCCGAACATTGCCAATCTAGAAAAAAGTTTAATACGAAAAATGGGGAGCTTAAATTCGTATTTTCAAGCAACACTCTCTGAAAATATAATGTCACTCCCGCCAAATACCGGACTATGGCAAGCAGAAAATATCCTCAAAAATCTTCTTTAGGTAATAACTAATTAACGGGCATGTTAACGTTACAGAATACAACATGTTGAGCAGAATAAATGAGTGATAATTTTAAAAAGATAATTAAATGAGTAGTTTCTGCAACACAGTTGCAAGAATATATTTTTAAAAAGGAGTCTATAGAGCAAAAACTGCATGGAGCAAAAAGACATCATACAAGGCCTCTGTCATGTTTAAGTTTCAAAAACAGTTCTAAAATTTGATAAGAACCAAGATTTATCACAAAGCCATTTCTTCATACCACCATGTTGTGTTTCAACTGCTGTGGGGAAAATTATTACATTTTGTTCCTCGAGAATGCAAAAATAAGCTTGTATACGTACCTGTGCAATGGCGGAAACTGTTAGAACCGGTAGAGTTGCAAGGGCGACAAGTGCCAATCGCCAATTCAAAAGCATCCCAATGATAATAGCAACTAAAACAGCTGCACTGTCTTGGATAAATATTGAAAGCCGGTTGCTAAATGCAGCACGCACAAAAGTAGCATCATTCGCTAATTTTATAGATAGATTATCCGCACTATTTTCCTCTTCATCGAACCATCCAACCTCATTTCTAAGCATAGCTGTGAATGAAAAATGTTAGATCCATCAGGCTTGGATAACGATAGATAAAATCAAGTAGATTAGTACTTTGATACCTGAAAACATCATTCTTCGTACACGCTCAGTCATTTTCTCTCCCATTATACCAAAATAAAAATGCTGCAAAAAATTAGCAAGCACGGTCACAATTCCCATTGCACCAATGATTAAGCACCATTGGTTTATTCGATCATGCATATGATGTCTTGAATCTGTTTGATAATACTCCATCACAACGAGAGCAATGACATAAGCAAGAATGGGATTAAAAGACCCAAAGGTTGCAGCGCCAATGCTTCCTAAAACTGCATAAAGCCATTCTGCAAGGCTAAGCTTTACAAGCCTCAGGAAGGAAGTTCCTTTTTGTGGTTCTTGGCTTGTTGGTTCTTTCATCACCATAGACACATCATCAAATTGACTATGCGGCCGACTAAACGTCTGTGAATGTGAACGTTCATTCTTTGGATCGGATGTTAAAAGAGGGGAAACAGGAGATTCAGGGTCTGAAGCACTTGTCTGTTTCAGTGAAGGATGCACATCAATCTTTGGTAATTCAGGTAACATCAACTCAAAACTGTCCTGCCTCTTTATTTTGGGCTCTTTATTAATGGTATCAGCTGAAACACCATTTTCCGTCATTTCTTCAGGTGCTGGGCTGTGAATTCTAGAAGAATCTTGAGAATTTACTGCAACATCGGGAGGGCGAAACATATGGACTGCAGCAACTCTTTGAAGAGAAGGTGACTTCATCATTCTAGGGGATGAGGGTTCTTGGAAGCTATGACTGGAAACAGAATCCTTCTCAATCTCAAACGATGCTTTCTCCTTGTAGACTCTCTTGGGCATCCTGAATAACATAAGAGTAACTTTTTTAAGCGAAAGAGTAACATTAAATATGAATCAGAAGCAAGAGTTTAAATGATAAAGATCTTATCGAGCAGCAACTATTCATGCTTTTACGATGCACGTTCAAAACTTTTGTTATATAATAACTATACCTCCGTGGTAACTTTGTTGCTTCTTCATATTTAAGCAGCTCAGCATAAAGGCCATCAGAGTTAACCAATTCCTCATGTGTACCCATTTCAACAAGTTGACCTTCCTCCATGACTGCAATATAATCAGAATTTCTAATCAAACTTAATCGTCTCGCTATTATTATTGTTGATCTCCCAAGCATTAGAAGATCCAAAGCAGCCT
>RWGZ01001791.1:28924-49182 GCA_009725065.1 Utricularia reniformis | reverse complement strand
CACCCTATACTCAAAAATGAAGCTTTTAGGTCAATAGACAACCTATAACTCCGATACCATGTGAGAAATCATATATTTGGTTTTGGCGGTGGCCTCGTAGCCATTTATCCGGCTACGAGACTCCGGTAAAACACAGCGGAAAATTAAGAACGAAAATGAAGAGCAAAATGGGCAATGTGCTGATTTTTGAACTTAAAAAATTACAATTACAATACCCTAAACGTAACAAACAACACATATTTAAATATTATATTTAGGTCTAAAACCCAATATATAATTCTTCGAAGCCCAATAGAATATTAGCACAAATGATATATCAGCATCATATTCTAACACCATTGCCCAACAACAAAAAGCTAAATATTCGTTAATTTTGTAACAAAAATGATAAAGAATGAAATGAGATTGGAGATAAAGCCTTCTGCATTCATTACTTGTGTTATTGAATTAATGCAAATATTTCTCATCATATCCTAGGCATATAGCACATATAGCTCCACATCAATCATGCAAAGGTTGATTATAATAAACTAAGTCTATGTCTAAGATTTGTTATGATATATTGGCATATTGGCGGTAGATTACTATCACTTATAGGATAATATAATATCCCCTCCTCAAGGTGGATGAGGATAACGTGGAATCAGTTCCAGCTTGGTGAAAAATTCAAAAACAAAACTTTTGATGGTAGAGCTTTAGTAAAGAAATCAACTAACAGATGTTGTGAAGGCGGATAGTTGGGCTTCGAAAACCTAGATTTGTAGTGATCTCGAACTACATGACAATCATTTTTTATATGTTTGACTCTTTCATAACATATTCGGATTTTGATCGAACAACTGTAGATTGCTTTTTCGTTTTCCAGGAGATAAGGGATAGTCCCAAAAAACCCGTTTAACCTTTGATGAACCTATTGGATGTAGGACAACCTTCCCAATGAGAATCACAATAAGATGTGTGATATATAGTACTACTAGCCGCATAAAAAAGACCCATGGTGGATGTGTCGAGCAGATACCTCAATATCTGAAGAGCGGCCAACCAATGATATTGCATAAATAGTTGCATATATCAACTTAACAGTTGTACAATGTACGATATATTTGGTATTGTGAAGTTAAGATGAAACAATCGCCGACAAGTCTGCGGTACGTCACAATATCATCCAAAACTGGTCCAAGATCATCCGAGAATTTAAAATATCCATTAAGTGGAAGCATGGCTGGTTTAGCATGAAGCATTCCCGTATCTTCAACAATACCAAAATAAACATGTTTTGATTAAGTTGAATTCTCTTAAATGAACGATGTATTTCAAGGTTAATGTAATATTGGATTTCACTCATGTCTTTAAGTGTAAATTATGTATTCAAAGTATGTTTTATAGCTTCAATAGCAGAACAAGCAAGAACCTATAATGAACAAAACATCCACATAAATCAATAATAATAAAACATCCACCTTTTGAAACCTCACAAAAAGACATGAGTCATGAGCCGACTGGAAGAAACCAAGTGTTAACAATTTAGTTGTGAGTTCTTTATACATTTTCATGAAGCATGTTTAAGCCCGTAAATTGATTTATGCAATCTACAAACCTCATTGGTATTGACAGGATATCCATAAGGAGCAAACATGCATGTCTCTTCATCAAAGTGACCATGAAGAAAAACATTGATAATATCAGGGTGATGTAAATTCCAATTGGAGCTTGACACCAACGAAAAAATAAGTCGAAGTGTAACTCATTTAGCAACAGATGAAAACTTTCCGCATAATTGAATCCAGCTTGTTATGTATATCCCTTGGCTACTAAACGTGATTTGTGACGAGCAATACTTCCATGAGGATGTAACTTGAGTTTATATATCAATCGGTAACCAATAACGTGCTTGCAAAGTGGTAAGGTAGTGATAATCAATGTTTCATTTTTGTCTAATGCATGAAGACATCATTTCCTCCAACCATTTCTATGATTCAGTAGCTTAGTAAAGAGTGAATTTTGCATACATAATCTTGTAACCGAAGTGGTGGATGATGGGAATAAGTACTCTTTCTTAAGTCATTTTCAAAAGAAGACATACTCGTGGAATCCCTTTGTTAAGAATAAACTGAAGAATCAACAGAAATGACATGTGATTCCACTTTAGGTGAAGAGTGTTGGCAAACAGAAAATGATTTTTAAGAAGAGTTTGAATCCATCAATTTGTAAGTGAGATAGAGAGCATTTAAGAGATCTAGTAATGGAAAAGTTATATTATAGAAGCGATTTGAAATGTATGGATTAAATGATAAGGAAATATATTTTCATAGAAAAGTACATCCCGAGAAACAACCAGATTTTTACTAACAATATTATACAATTTATAGCCTTTTTTCAGGTGTTTATCCCACAAATACTGCACGATGAGCTCGAGGGTTGAGTTTATCTTTTGTACAAGAGTTGCAATGATAATATGATAAACATACAAAATTGTTAAGCAACAAATATGAAGAAGCCATTTTAAAAAGCATTTCATATGGAAACTTCCATTTTAGCAAACTTGTGGGGAGTTTATTTATAATATATGTTGATGTAAGAAGAGCTTCTCCCCACAAGGAAATCGGTAGGTTAGATTGAAAAAGTAGAGACTTTGTAATTTCCAAAAATGATAATGTTTTCTTTCAACTCTCAAGTATTGTTTAGGGGTTTGAGAACATGATATTTGATGAAAGATGACCATTATTTGATGAAGGGTATCATGGTTAGTGAGAAGAGACCCTAGAGAATAATTAACAAATTCACCACCATTATCAGTACGACGATCATATGACAAGTATGAAAAATGTTTTTGATTATATGGAGAAAAAAATTGATGTAATAGACATCTTGGTATTTTGTATGAATTAGATACGTCTAAGTGACTCTAGAATGATCATCAAGAGTGTAAGAAAATATCTAATCTCTAAAGAGGTTGGAGTGTTATATAGTCTCCTTACATCCATATGGATTTAATCAAAACAATGCGAAGCTTGATTTGGACTTAATGGAAAACTGAGATGATGTTGTTGGGAGAAATGACATACATCGTTTGGTTTGAGTTGAGATTCCTTGGTTTTGTGAAAAAAATTGTAAAAGTTTCAAAATATCAAATGTGCCATGTCCCAAAAGTAAGTTCCATAAAATTTTCGGGTCAACAGAGGTTATAGAAAAAACACGATTAACATTGTGAGAGTAGAGTCTTAAGAAATAAATGAATCAACACCTCAGTAGAATAAAGACTTTGACCAATCCATGACTTTCAAAACATATAGATAATTTTCCATGCTACCAACAACAATCACTTTTTTTTCTCAGATCCTAAAGAGTGTATTGAGAGGATGAGAACATAGCATGAATGTTATGAGTGATGGTGATAAAAGATTGTATTGAAAGTTTAATACAAACAGAACGCTATTGAGAGCTAAGTGATGATTAATATTCATGGTCCCTTTAAAATGAACATAAAAAGAAGTACCATTTGGAATGATTAAGGTAACTGGTTTTGTGAAAGATGATTGTCGAGTAAAGAGGAAAATATTCGAACACACATGTGTTGTTGCCACTATATCTGTAATCCACGTAAGCACATTATTTGGAGGGATATGCCATCAAATGTAGCAGATTAATTTTTTCCTCAAAATCCTCTTCAATCTAGTAGAATCATCACTCTTCTTGAACTAATCAACTACTCAATAGACAAAGAAGCAAGTGTCATTAAGGTGTCCATCATGATGCCATATGGTGCAAGTTTTCTTTTCTCTAATGTTAGTTATAATCTTTTTATGTGGTGCATCATCATCATGTGTAGAGTTATGAGCTTTTTGGAGTAAAGTTTTCAGATATGGTTGATCGCACAAAAACTTAGTTAACATTCAAAAATTTATGGTGAAAACTATAGTTTATTGAATGTGATTGTTACAAATATGTCTTAGACATTTAAAATGAAATTTAATTAAATTAATTTACATTCAATCATTGCGCACAAGTGCAACATGTGTTTTAATATTTGTGCATCTTTTAATGGATGTAAGACCATTAAACATCACTTTCAACATTCTTATTGTACGCTCAACAATTGAACGTAATTTAGGATGAACGTTGGGACCACATCGACCCCTTGGTCAAAGATGGAAGGTTCAATGAGCTTTTAGTCTTGATTGATCACCTGCTTATTGAAGACCCTAACTTTCATTTTTTTGAGGAAATGAAGAGATCGGTCAACCAGTTGATGGAAGATCGGAAAGGAGACCGGAGGAGATCGTGGCCCGGACTGAAGTAGGAGGGGAGGAAGATAAAAAGAAGGAATGACAAATAGATTAGAGTTAGTTAAAACATTCTTTCTCTTTGTAGTTTGTTTTCCTAATTGTTTTTTTACATATAATGACTAGTTCCCCTTTATAATAATGACTATTTCTCTTTCAAATATTTCATTCAACTCATTAGCATCTATTCTGCTGTGAATACTTCAATGACGCCCGATAGACCTCGATTCTCCAAGTTATGATAAAGATTCGTTATTCAACAATCTTCCTCTATCGGGGTATGCCCGACGATACCTTGGGAGTGTTATGTTCTTGGTGAGTTCTGGGAGCCTCCGATTTAGCCGGAGCAGTCACCAAGGTATAAGGCTTCAGAGCGGTCACCGTTACCTAGGAGCTTCGCGACTTCAAAAATGAGTGGTCACCAGTCCAGACCCATCGATAAGCTCCGTTAGTTACGTGGGTAGCCTCTTATGAATAGAGTAGGTTTGTTATGAATTACTTATCTTTATCAATTTTGACGTATGATGTCTTGAGAACAATTGTCATTATTAACAAGAAATCACAAAAAATACTATCTCAAGTTCATGACATTCTAGGTTTTGGGATCTCAACACCATTTAGAGTCTCTAACTTGTACATTCATGAGCCTAGTTTTTCAGCACCCGATATGGTCCTTCCCGTTCCTATCCAATTTTTCTAATTTCCTTTGAACTCTTACGCTTCTAAGGACGAGATCACATTCGGAATATTCTCTAGGGAATACAGGCTTATTATGAGCTTGTTCAATGGTTCGCTGATATGAGCACATGCACGTATATACATCGTTTTTTTTCTTCAATCATTTCTAGATCTAACAATCTTCTTTCGTCGTTCATATGCTCATCGTATTCAGTGATCCAAGGTGAGTGAATAGTGACTTCTATAGGGCTATTTGCTTCATATCCATATACCAACAAAAATGAGGATTCAAGAGTGGTGGATCGAGAGTGGTTCTATTGGCCTACAAAACTTTTATAAAGATGATCGAGCGATTTTCCTCAGATCTTCCAACTTCATCTTTAGTCCTCTTAGGATGACTCTATTGGATACTTCGGTCAATCCATTCGTTTGTGGATGAGCGACTGAGGAAACACCTAAATTAGATTAGTACATTTTAGAATCACATAATGACTAATTATCAATTAACATTCCAGAAGCACATAATTATCAATTGTGAAGAAAATGAAAATTACTCACACAATACCCTTTTAAACACATACTTATGCGGGTAAATTAGGGGAATAGCACTCTGCTGATTTTTCATTTGTAAAATGACATGTTTTTGTAAATCATTTGTAGAATAGTCTGTTTCGTTTTTTATTTTGTCAAATAACATAGATAAGAAGAGAGAAAATCATTTTGTGTGTATAATTTTCGTAAAATAAAACAATTTCAAAATATTTTTTATCATTTTCTATTAAAAATTAAATATATAAATCAATGTGTTTACATAAAATAATTACATAAAAAATATTTTTTAAATAAATTTATAAATCAAGTTATCAAAATATTTTTTATATATTCTAATTTAAAATAAATTAAATACATTAACATATAATATATTAACATATAATCTTATCAAAATGAATTTCGATTTAAATCAAAGTAATTGATATTTTTTCAGTTTAAATAAATTCATTTTATTTTAAATCGAAATTCATTTTGATAAAATTATATGTTAATGTATTTAATTTATTTTAAATTAAAATATATAAAAAATATTTTGATAACTTATAAATTTATTTAAAAATAAATTTTCAGTAATCATTTTATGGAAACAATTGATTTATATATTTATTTTTTAATAAAAAATGATGAAAAATATTTTTTAAATTATTTTATTTTATGAAAATTATACACACAAAAGAGTTTTCTTTTTCTTCATATAGGTTATTTGACAAAATAAAAAAGATCATTATACAAATGATTTATAAAAGGAGATCATTTTACAAATGAAAAATCAGCAAAATGCTATTTTGTAATTTACCCTTACGTATTTGAATGTACTCCATGATGCAGGCATGGAAAAGACTATGGGCAATGATTATATGGAAAGTATGAATCTATATAATAGCACCATAAGTATGATCACACTATTGTAAAACTTAACTATTTATAAGGTATTGAGTTATCAATAAGAATAGATTAACTCAGATTCAATGTAAAGTGTAATAATGGAAATCAGTGCAATTATCACAATACCCTACTGCATATCAACAAATCTGCTAGCAACCAGTCTATTTTTCTAATTCAGACATCTACTTAAACAATGCACTCTCAATACAAAAAATAGAGGGATCCACACAACCTTTGTTTCCATTTTAAATAAAAAGTAACATATAAGAAAGCATGGCAACCTCACCTTTAAAAGATTGTTCGTCTAGTGCCGCAATTATACAAATGGGTTGAGCTAAGGAGTAGCGTAGAGATTGCACCAGAGAGAAACGAGTAGGGCAATAGTAGGATTTGGATTTAAGTTTTGAAAATAATTTAAATTGAGAAGGTTCAAGACAATTCAAATTAAGGTGTTTAGGTCAATTCAAATATCATGTTGTGTTAGAATTTGATATTGTAATTTGTTATTAATGGGCTTGTTGTACTTATAGCCCATTTTCTATGTATTTAAATATGTTTTTTGTAACGGTGATTTTGTAGGATTTCAAATTTTCAAATTTTCTCTTGTTTACTGCTTTTCATAATTCATTCTCATTTTGTTGTGATTTCGAGATCTTGTAGCTCGATAAATGGCTAAAAACCCCATCCAAAATTAATACATGATTTCTATCATAGTATCAGAGCCGTAGGTCGAATCTGGACCTTAGCGCTTCATTTTTGTTGGGGGAAGAACCCTAAATATCAAACTTTTGAAATTTGAAACCCAAACACCCATTTTCTATGGCACAAAGTTTTGTTTTGACTTGAGGCTTATCTTTTTTCAGATCTGGCCGAAAACTTCCTCAATGAATCTCTACAGTCTACCTCTCAATATTGAAATCTGAAAGAATGTTGTGTTGCTTCTCTCTTCAAATGAGCTTTATACTTGAGTTTTTTCAGCATCTGTATAAGGGACAAAACATGTTTGTGTTTCCCTTGTTGAAATCAAGAAAAATGTTGTTAGAAAGAGACCTCCTAGGTTACAGCTCTCGGATCTGGGCAGCAATGTGTTAATGAAGCTCGGACATCTCTTTGAGGACCTCGTACGAGCTTCACCGCTGAAGCCACACTTCGATTGAAGAANCAAGTCTGATCCAACATCCAGCCCACTCGTATTTTGAATCTACTTTTCATTACCAGCTCCAACGGATATATTACCGTTATGTTGTTTAGGATAAATACTCTCTCGGCATCTTGTTGACTATCTTTTGAATGAATCTATTCTACGTTATCTCTCTCCATTCTTCTTATTTCCCTCTTATTTCTTCTGTATCATCCCTCCCCATTCTCGGGTCGTAACAAGTGGTATCAGAGCTCAAACTGGGGCATAAAAAGAAAGATAAGGTTAAGCTGAACATTGGGCATCTTCTGGAACCCATAGAAGACCCAAACCTTGTCAACGCATACATGTCGAACTCAGAATCTGCAGAACAAGGGTACCAAGCCCAAATCGATCAAATCCAGATGGAGTTTGTCACTTCCGTTCAGTCATTAGAGACCCGCCTAGGAAGGAGCATAAGGGATTCAAATGACTCAGTACAAACACAACTCATGGCCTTAAATCAATTGATGCGTTCTCTAATGGATGAAAAAGGGATTCTGGAGCAGACCAACTCCCACAAATCTATACCTCCCAAGGTTACAGAATTAGAAGAAGAACCCCAACCTAAATCATTTGAACATTACCGTGGACCTAAGGTGGAGTTACCTCATTTTGATGGAACTGAAGCAAGAGAATGGTTGAGACGTATCAACCAATATTTCTCAGTTATGAAAAATATACCTAAACGAGAGTGGTTGAACTACGCAACGCTCACGTTCACAGGCAAGGCGGATAAGTGGTTCCATGGATATCACGCTTTAAACCCTACGACAGATTGGGATTCCTTCACACAAGCATTACTCAAACGTTTTGATTCCACACATCCAAGAAAAATTTTACAAGAGTTTATGAGATTAAGGCAAGATGGAACACTCTCGGATTATTTAGATAGATACGATGAAATCCGTTGCCATGTAGTTGTTCTTCATCCGCAATTCACAACAGAAAATTTCATAGCAGTCTTTATAAGCGGCCAAAAGGATGAGCTACGCACCGCAGCAACATTTGCCTAACTACACTCAGAAGAAGACGTTATTGAGTTTGTCAATGGAAAAGATGAGGAATTTTCAGCGTTACTTAAAACTATGCCCAAATCGAAACCTGCTGCAGTTATCACTCCCCCAATAACCAACAGAAACCGCCCCTCAAATCCCAGACATCACCATATACCGGACGAATTGGCGAAGGAAAGATTAGAGAAACGCCTCTGTATAAAATGCGGTGCCCCTTACTCAAGAGAACACCGTGCTCATCTAGACAATTATATCTTATCGCAGGGGAAGATGACGAAGAAGCTTCGGATCCATTAGAAGAATTTCCTAACCAATCAACTGAAGAACCCCCGCTACCTATTCCAGTTCATGTGTCTCTTAATGCTATACACGTAAAATCGACTGAAAATCACTTTAGAATCATGGGTCGCCATGGCAACAGAGACATCCACATCTTGATTGATAATGGAAGCACTACTAGCTTCCTAGACGAATAGTTTGCTGCATCATTACACCTCACGACTAAACCAGCATCACCTCTATCTGTATCAACGGCCAGCGGACATCGCACAATAAGCAACAAAATCTGTAAGAACTTCCAATGGACAATGAATTCATTCGAATTTTGTTTTGATTTCAGGCTATTCCAACTCAAGGGAGCTTGCGATATGATCTTGGGTGGCAATTGGTTAAGAAAGCATGATCCAGTGTCACAGAGCTATTGGACAATGACATATACAGTCCAATCAGGAGGAAAATCCATTCCTTTACCCTGTATCGACTCACAGACAGCTGAGATATCCCTTATCAGCGCCCACCAAATATCTAAGGCAATTTGATCTTCAGAAATTTGCTGGTTAGCCCAACTCTTCCACGTAGAAACCACCCCCATACTACCAAAAAATTCTGATCCACAATTGCAGCAACTGCTGGAAGAATATCAAGACATATTCCAAGAACCCAACTGCTTACCACCACATAGGAAAATAGAACATGACATCACTCTCTTGCCTGATGCGAAACCAAAAAAATACCCACCCTATAGAATACCATATCACTTGAAAGGAGAATTAGAGAAAATCATTCATGACCTCCTCTATACTGGCCTCATCCGAGTTAGTAAATGTCCATTTTCATCCCCGGTTCTTCTCGTCTCAAAAAAGGATGGCGTATGTGTGTGGATTACAGGTACCTCAACGATGTTACGGTAAAACATCGTTTCCTTATTCCCCTGATTGATGACTTGCTTGACGAATTACATGGTGCAACTTACTTTTCTAAGTTAGATCTTCATTCGGGTTTTTTCCAAGTACGTATGCTACCTGATGATGTCCATAAAACCAGTTTTTCCACTCATTTAGGACATTACGAGTTTGTTGTCATGTCATTTAGATTAATCAATGCCCCTTCCACATTTCAAGCATTGATGAATTCGATATTTGCTGAAGTTATTTTTAAATTTGTTCTCGTATTTTTTGATGATATCTTGATCTATAGTAAGTCTTGGTAGGATCATATTATGCATATTGCTCAAACACTTAAAATTATGCGGACTAACTTACTTTTTGCAAAATCTTCGAAGTGTTCCTTTGGACAGGTTTCAATCGGTTATTTGGGACATCATATCCAACCAAGGAGTAGCAACAGATCCAGCAAAGATTACAGATATTGTAGAATGGCATCTACCAAAAAATCAGAAAGAATTGCGTGGCTTCTTGGGATTATCCAGTTATTACAGGAGGTTCATAAAAGACTATGGGATTACTAGTAAACCACTGACTCAAATGCTTAAACGTAACAATTTTAATTGGACAGATCAAACCGCTTCTGCATTCAAAGAGCTTAAACAACGCCTTACTTCAGCTCTAGTATTGTCGCTGCCGACTTCAAAAAAATATTTGTGGTCGAAACGAATGCTTGTGACGGAGGAATTGGCGCTATCTTATCACAAGATCACCATCCGATATCATTCTTTTCAAAAAATCTAGGAACTAAATTCCTTAGTCTATCAGTTTATGAAAAGGAGCTCATAGCAGTAGTGCAAGCTATAATCAAGTGGAAACATTATCTTGTTGGTAAACGCTTCATCGTTCGGACTGATCATCACAGTTTAAAATATCTCCGGGATCAGAAACTGGGCACACTTTTTCAGCAAAAATGGATGTCCAAGTTGTTAGGATTCCAATTCGATATACAATTTAAGCAAGGAATATCGAATGCAGCAGCTGATGCCCTATCTCGTAGAGAATCTTTATTAGCTACATCTGTTATTAAGCCTGCATGGCTAGAAGAGGTCCAGGGAAGCTATGAACAAGATCCAAACTTGCAAGAAATCTACCAAGGAAAAATTTTAAAGGCTGATGACTATCAAGAATACTCATTAATCAGCAGCATACTCAGGAAGAAAAACCGTATATGCATTGGTTCCACCTATAATTTAAAGGAAAAAATATTTACAGCATTACACTCCTCGCCTATGGGAGGGCATTTGGGAATCACAACAACATATCAACGTATCAAAGCAATATTCTATTGGAAAGGAATGAAGAAGGATATCATAAATTGGATTCAGGACTGCTCTCAATGTCACCAGATCCACTTTGATCGATCCTTATCTCCCGGCCTTCTCCAACCGCTCCCCATTCCTCATCGTCAATGGCAAAGCATAAGCATGGATTCTATTGAAGGACTCCCTCCTTCATCGGGAAAAAATACAATATTGGTTGTGGTCGATCGTTTCTCAAAGTACGCACATTTCTGCTCTTTAACCCATCCTTACACTGCTGCTTCAGTCGCCAATATATTCATATCTGAAATCTATAAACTTCATGGTCTTCCATCGGATATAGTATCAGATCGAGATAGTGTATTCACAAGCAAAGTTTGGGAAGAAATATTCAAAACAGCAGGAGTCCAGCTCAATCTCTCAACTTCATATCATCCCCAATCTGGTGGGCAAACGGAACGTGTAAATCAATGCTTAGAAACGTATCTCCGAGGAGTTTGCCATTCGAAACCTGCTCAATGGGCTAAATGGCTACCATTGGCGGAATTTTGGTACAACACGTGTTATCATACCAGTCTCAAATTAACGCCATTCGAAGCTTTATACGGATATAAACCATCGTTCTTCCCAGGGGCCTCTCATATTCAGTCAGTAAGCATTGATGCTAATTCCTTCTGGAGTGAACGCCAAACATTTCTGGAGGATCTTCGGAATAATCTAAATTCTGCCCGTAACCGTATGAAACGTTTTTCAGATAAAAAACGTACAGAACGAACATTCCAGGTGGGGGATTTGGTCTACCTTGGACTCCAACCATATCGACAAACGATAGTCGCCCTTAGACGCAATCTCAAGTTAGCAACGAGATATTATGGTCCCTATTCAATACTTTCGAAGATTGGATCAGTCGCCTACAAATTATCCTTACCTCCAGACTCTAAAATACACCCGATCTTCCATGTGTCTATGCTTAAGAAGCATCTCGGCAAGAAACATATACCATTACCTCATTCTCCCTACATGGCAGATGATGGCTCCATACCAGCAACTCCAATTCACATTCTGTCAAGACGCTTGATTCAGCGACATCAAAAACCATTCACACAGCTCCTTGTTCAATGAAATGGATCCTCACCTGACCAAGCCACTTGGGAAGATCTGGATTGGATTCGTAAACAATTCCCACAATTTGGACTCTGTTAATGTTATACTAACACATCCTTTTCCTATAGGAACAATCAACACATCACTAGAATCAGGCAAGGAAGATGATAGAATCATGGAAGAAGAAGATGACAGAAACCAAGCCATAGCTGATCAGGACCTTACCATGATGATGGACAAACTACCTGTTATTCCTAATGACGATCAGGACCAGATCATACCAAATCATATCGATCGTACTTATGAAGATACCAATGATGGGCTAATCCATCAAGCCTGATCCAACATCCAGCCCATTCGTATTTTGAATCTACTTTTCATTACCAGTTCCAACGGATATATTACCGTTATGTTGTTTAGGATAAATACTCTCTTTTGCATCTTGTTGACTATTTTTTTGAATGAATCTATTCTACGTTATCCCTCTCCATTCTTCTCATTTCCCTCTTATTTTTTATGTATCATCCCTCCCCATTTCCGGGTCGTAACAGTTGATAAATGAGTTTTGATGATTCTCAATTTTTAAAAGTTGTAAATACAATACCCTCAAAGTTTAATAATTGAATGTTTAATCTCCTTAGTTCCAAAAAATCTATATTTCATTCTAACACTCGTTAATATTTTAAATGCATCCATAGTTTGTATTTGACCGCTTAACCTTGAAAATATGTAATAACTATGTCTTCAAACTTTGAAAAATTTAAAATAATACATAATTGTTAAAACATCTCATAAAAAAAAGATAAAACAACTAGTATTTACTCAATTGTCATTTTTTAACAGTTTTGAAACTTAGAGAAGTTTTCTATGTAATTTACAAACTTTGGACATTGTATTTACATTATTTTAAAAATTGAGGGTCACCGTCGTAATTTTTTCATAATTTTAATGTTCTAAATTCTAAATTCTATAAATGTAATTGTTGAGTTTTCAAAATATCTCTTTACGACCACGATGAGGTTGTTATGATTTTTTTATTTGGATAAAAAAATGTGGCATAAAATGTATTGTGACGTGTCAGTTGCCATTGATAAAAAAAAGATAAAAGAACAAAAGCTACAAAAAGGGAGAAAAGGGAGAATAAATACTTATCTGAAGTATAATGGACAGCCAAAAGGCTGGGAGTTATGAGCAATCTTTACATATAGATTTCATAACACGATGTGAAATGTATTTATAATGTAGATTTTGTTTTAAATAGAATACCGANCGATTCCAATCGAAAATGATACAAATCCGATTTAGAATTTCTTATTTTAATTTGATAAATTTTCATATTGTTCCAAAATTTGTCACAATACGGATTGGTATGAAATAATATAATAAACATATATAGATAGTATAGTGGGGACCATGAAATTTATAAAAATTAAAAATTAAAAATAGACAAAACTATAGATGTACAATTATTTGGAATTTAAGAATATTAATTCATTTTCCTACCAAAGGCCAAACGGGTGTTTCTCATGTTAAGGGTAATAATTAATAAAACTACTGAAGGCCAAAACGGAAATCAAGCTCAACCAATGGATAAATAAAGGATGAATGCCTATATATAACCTGTTCATGAATCATCAGTTGTTCATCTTCCTCGTGCATTCCAAATCCATTAAGAAAAATTAAAGCTCGGCCTCTCTGCAACTGCGATATGGGAGGCTGTGCCAGCAAACCAAATGACTTGGAATCTATGAATGAGGCTCCCAGCCCCATCGAGGAACACACCAATGAGACCGAAGCCGTGGTCTCGGACGATGGGGTTGAGACTTCCTTTCAAGTAAGAGTGTCATTAATCATCTAGTATTCAACTAGTTTATAATGGTCTTACCTTTGGTTTACCTTGTTATTTCAGGAGAAGCAAATTTTAGCTGAAACAGAAAATAAGGAAGAGCCTTTGGTGGATGCAAGCGAGGCTGCGGCACAGGATAAAAATAAACTGGATGCTGTCGTAGAAGCTGTTCCGGCTGGGGCAATAGAACTGAAACAGGAACAAGAATCTGCAGGTGAGATGGAAAAGAAAGAGGCACCAGTGGCATAATATGCTGCTGATTGATACTAAAAGATTCACATTCTCTGCACAGAAGAATAAAACAGGCAAAATGAAAGACAAGTTCTACTTCTAATACGCATAAGTTTGTTTATACTTGCTAAATCTTCGATTTATAACCACAAAGCAAAAGAGTTATGGAAATTCATAGCATTTACCTTTGCTAATCTTGAAACATGATAATCATTTTTGAAACATCAGAAAGAACCTGCAGAAAAAATGATGTGGAAATTTGAAACTATGCTGGTGAACAGAGCTTGGCCGGGAATGAATGCACAACTGGAAATTGAAAAAATGAGGATTCTTGAAATTAATCTCATATAGAGTAATTTCCAATGAAAATATCAAAAAATAAGTCTCATGTGTTCAGATGGCATTGTATCATGTTTGCACATCCTAGTTCCTAAGGGTTCCCAAGGAAACAAACTGATGATTATAAAAACCTCAAAATACCTAAGGAGTGCCCCTTTTCAAATGGATGTACACCAATCTCCTTCTCCTGTTTATCTCGACTTGGGGCTTTGTAGAGAAAAAATAGGCTCGCCATGATGATCTTCCTCAGCAGGTTTGGTGAAAGCAGAACTGCCTTCGCTTGATTTTGAAAGTAGAGGATTTCGCACTGCATGGTCAGCTGATCCAGTTGCTGAAATTTGTGGATGTTCATTAACATAATTCTTTCCCATCATATTCTTATATATAGCGAAGGCTTGAGACATCATATTTGCAGGGTCAGATGCAGTGGAAGGCAGTAATACTGTAGTCCCCTGCAAAAAAATAATAGAAAATATTTGAAAGAATACGATATTTTACTAACGTTTGTCTTATAGAACGAAAGGAAGTACCTCCTTTGCAATATTACTGAAGGCTTGAATATACTGTTCAGCAATTCTTAAACTGGCTGCCTGCACACAAAACACAGTGAGGTCAATTTTCTGGAAACAAATAGTAATAATAAAATGATAGGATGTTTTTTTGTGACAGCATAATGAAAAGAACTGTGGCTTTCAAAATTTCACCTCTACTCCACCATTCTCTTCCAGTGCTTTCGATACTAAAGCAATTCCCTTTGCAGTAGCTTGTGCCCTGGCGAGGATAGCTTGTGCTTCACCTGTTACGGTAAAAATTATGGAAGATTACATATTACATCTTGAAAAATCCGATGATACTACAAACATGCGCGAAACATCATTTTTTTAACGATAAAACCTCCTCTCGGAATGGAATAATGTTGAAAAAGGAAAACAAAAATTGAAATTAATTGATCTCTCTTTTTTAGGAATACAAATCTGAGATATGATTGTAAACAGGAAAGACTAATTCAAATATGAAAAATTACCTTCTGCTCTGTTAACTTGGTCCTGCTTTGCAGCTTCTGATTCAAGGATGACTGCACTCTTCTTTCCATCAGCAATGTTAATATTGGACTGGCGCTCTCCTGCATTCGATTGATGGCAAGTTTATTTCATGATAGAGAGATAAAAATAGGATATTTACCGATCATATACATAGAATGCATATGCATACTAGATGATATCTAGTTACCTTCAGACTCTAAAACTTGGGCTCTCTTCTTACGCTCTGCTTCTGCTTGCATTTCCATAGCTACCCTTACTCCTCGTGGAGGAGATATATCCCCTATTTGGTGATGCATACATTGAGATAGTTATGAAATCCCAACAGAATCCAAATAACTAATCAAACATTTCATATTAAATTACTCACTTATTTCATAACGAAGACATTGCAAGCCCCAATCCCTAGCAGCTTCATTGATCGCAATCTAAAATAAACAAAAATGCATTGAAAACCACTAAATTTGTACTTTCAAAGAAAATGCATGAAACGAATATGGTGTGAAAGTGAATTTTCAGGTTCACAATAACACAACACTAAATAGGCAATTAGAGCACTCACAACTATCTTCTCATTTAGGGTGTCCCTTTCTTCAAAAGTTTTGTCCAAGGTAATCTTACCCAGTTCACTTCGCATAGTAGTCTGGGCAAGCTGAATCACAGCATACAGTGGATTTTCAACACCGTATGATGCTAGCTTTGGGTCCACAATCTGCAAATAAATGATACCCGTTGCATTTCACATACATTCAATAAAATAATAAAATAAGAAACAACTGGCTGACGTGCCTTGACATAGAGGACTCCATCTATTTGGATGCTGACATTGTCCTTAGTAATGGCAGACTGGTCAGGAATGGGGATTGCCTCCTCTTTCAATGAATGGACGTAAGCAATTCTATCTACAATAGGAATCAGTAAATGGATTCCTGGATTCAATGTCTTCAAGTATCTCCCAAATCTCTCAATGACAAATGCTCTTTTCTCAGGGACAATGCGAATCCCCCAATTCGGTGGTGGAGTACTCTCATACCTACAAAGAGAACCATATTCATATGATACTTCTGCCGCGCTATTCTAGACTTTACTCAAATACATGTACCGTATACAATACATTAAAACTACCCCACAGTGTACTTTAATTATCCAACTATTGACCAAAAACTCCGTTTGCTAACAATAAGATGCCATTAAACAATCAGTCACTACTTGAACGACACATCAAATGCAATAAAAAAATGAAGCGAAATCACATGAGTAATCCATTTCTAAACAAATGCAACTAAAAAATACAATTAGAAATGTACCCAGTGGTTGAGTCCCGTCCTTGTCGGATAAACCTGACGGTGGAGGGTAAATAGGATGATGGTAGCAGAGACCGCGGACCCTGAACAAGGGGCTCACGGAGGAGTCGCGGAGGAGCAGCTGAAATCGAACGGGAGGCGATCAACTGGGATCTGATTAGGCATCCGATGATCCTACACTTGTTGATGGAACTGGATTTCGCAAGATTCATGATTCACGGAAAGAAATGGAGCAATGGCGCCGTTAAGACGCTAAACCCTAGAGACCTGGACTCACATTTGTACACGAGATTTCTTGCTAAAAAACCCAGCACATTTTTACGGGAAAACACCTTCCATTTTTGCAGATTAATATTCACCGCGGGTAAATCCGCAATATTCTTTGGAATTTTAATGTAACAAATTCCAAAGTAGATTAGTATTAAGTGGTAACATCAAATAAAATATAAAAACAATATGAAATTTAAGAATATAGGAAGCTCAATCAATATTTGAATATAACTTGGTTATATTTGAATGAAGATAAAAGGAGAGGAATATAACTTGCTTCAATGTATTTTGCACTCACAGGTGCACATGCTTCTTGATTCATTCACCATACGCTGTGATCTTCTTGTGTGAAGCTTTATGTTCCCCATCTTCCCCGTGATCTGGTTGCAGCAACAAGAATCATTGAGATTTTGTCAAAAGTGCTAATTTATGACGGGAGAAAGGAACGAACCATTCTCCAGGCTAAGTCTTCAGGACCCATAGGCTGGGCTGGATGAGAATATAAAAAATGCCTCGCATACTGAAAAAAGGGCGACGAGAAGCAAAATTATATGATCAGGATAGACAAGATATAAATACCTTGGCCAAGTTTATTTGTTTCTGCTTGATTTCAGTATGTGAAATGCTCCTTAAATATGATAAGAGCCATCCTGGTTGCACCGCATCACTCGAAGAGACGAATAAAGCAATCTGCTCAAAAACAAGCTTCGTCGAATCGTTCCAGGGATAGTTAATTCAAACTGTTTCACATTGTCATGTCACGGTTTTGAACAACCTATAATGAATCGGTTTACCTTGCGATAGTCAAGTATTCCTTCAAAGGGAAGCTCTAGTTCATCACTAACTATTACAGGGATGCACCCACTTACAATGGCATCAAACAAACGAGCAGATGAAGGAGTGTCACCAGCAGGACAAAGGCAAAAGATAGATCTGGTTGGTGGCAAATAATAAAAAAGGGGCATCTTAGGATTCAATTTTTAGCCACTACATTGAAAAATATAAATTTACCTGCGCATGCCAATTTGGGCAGCTTCTTTACCATTACCTCCAGCAGTGCCTTCCTCTATAATCACACCCTCAGTTCCACTAAGTTCTGTTACAAGTTTAGCACGAATTTTCCCACCCTGGAAGCAAAAACAGAGCATGGCTTATATAAAACAATCCACATAACCTCATTTCCCTAGTCATCTAACCAAGAATTTGAGAACTCACAGCATTTCTTTTCAGCCTTCCACGAAAAAACAGCAAGGTGGTTCTCTTTGCATTTGATAAGCATTTGGAGTCACACAAATCAACATTGGCAGCATATGGAAGTATTAAATCTTTCTCAAGGTAAACTTGTCCAGGCTTATACCTGAATAAATTGTTTCTATCAGTTTTGATTACTCTGCTCAAAACAAAATTTCATGTAAGAGTGGTCGGGTCACCTACCAATTCCCAGTTGAGTCCATATCTGGAAGCAGCCAAATTGCATTTTTCATAAACTTACGAACAGTTTTAAATGACCAGGGATGATGAACCGGCAAAATATGATCTCTACCATCAGAACGCTTCCAGGCTGGCTGATCCATGACCCAGTTCAGAGCTTCCTGTTTTGACAAAGAAAAAAGAGAAAAGTTTACCATGTCATTCAATAGCATTCCAAAAATATGACACAAATTATTACAAATGACTCTGGTGTAACACACTCACACCCTATAAAGAGTCTTGCACTGCTGCTTCTCGAGCAAGAAAAAGCTAATGGTTGTGAAAAAGGGAATGTAGAACAAGTCCGCTTCTTCCTGCTTATAAACTCTCACAACAGTCTTCAGCAATCTCTCAGACTCTGGTGCTATCAAATCCGCCCAAAGCCAATAATCAATCGAATGCTACAAGTAACAGCAAGAAGCTTATAAACAAAAGGAAGATCACAAATATAGGACTGTAATTCCTTCCAAAGCAAATCTACCTGCTCAATTAAACGATGTACAGGGCTACCATTAGAAGTAAGATTAGACGTTTCCTTGTAAGTATTATGAAAGATCCACAGCAAATCGTAGGTGAATTTCGACGGCATATTATAAACATAAACTCTTATCGGCGAAAAGAACCAATTCCCGTCACCAAAATTTCGCTTCTCCTCTTCTTCCCTTATCAAGTCGTCCAACAACCTCACATCCTGCTCACTTACGTCGCCCCGAACTGTATCATCAGGAATTCGAGAGAAGGATTTGCGTTCAGAGTTAACCAGAAATTTCTCCAGTGAAGAAATGAAAGAATAATCGACAATGCGATCTGGAACTGCTTGTATGATGACATCGCGCGAAGAAGAGGAAGGACTGAAGAAACAGAAGATGATAAAAACTAAAATTAAAGAGAAAACAAAGACAAACAACGGAGTTCTTCTAGAATTCATGGCGGCGTAAGCATGAATGTAATGTTTCCCGGCCATTCGCCGGTGGTTCACAATCGGCAACGGAAAGTGAAAACACACGCTTTACCAATAATTGTAGCCCGTGAGCTAAAAATCGCCCCCTAACCCATTTCGTAATCAGGCCCGATCCAATTAGTTCAGACCCATTATATAGTTCTTGACCCAGCCCAAATATAAAGTTTATTATTATTTTACTTATTCATTGACTAAAATAAAATAAAAAAAGATACAACAATACTATAAATTCATAGAGTATAAATTATTTTAATTTATAAATCATTATGATGTGTTATGTGTGTATTATGAGAATGTAAATGTGTTTTAAGAATTGATTGTCATAATATATTTATAGAATGTGAATATGTTTAAGTGTTATGTATGTTAAATAATAAATAATGAAATATAATAATGTTCTGTAAAAAATAGTTATGAGAATGTATTCACTACTATTTTTCTTAAATATTTATAAAAAACAATATTTATTTAATTAGAAATAAGTAGCGGTTTTCATTCGGTAAATATCGAATACCGAATAAGTCAAAAAATTATCTACCGAATACCAAACTGAAATTTGTTGGTTCGGTAAATACTGAATTGTTTCGGTTCGGTTTTGGTATTTACCGAATTTTATA
>RWGZ01001791.1:6000-23802 GCA_009725065.1 Utricularia reniformis | reverse complement strand
CTATCATCCCAACGCGATTTTGTAAAAGACTAAAATGTCCTTATTAGTTATACATATCACTTAATGTTATCATTCTATCATATTTATCGTATGTTTTATACCGGCGGTATACTGATCGGTATCGCCCGATATCCCGTTTTGCTAGTTTTTTTTCCAACTATAAAAAAATATTATTCAATTTTTCATATCACACGGTACACCGCCAAATTTTGGGCAATATCGGTATTATTATTTTAATTTTTTTTAAGTTAAAAAAACATAAAAATGGTACCGGCCGATATACTAGTGTCATAACCAATATGAAAATTTTATATTTATTGATAACGACACAATTTCTCGTTCTCAAACTTTTCGAATAAGACTATCTTATCTTGAGGGTAAATATGTACTTTATTAAAATCACGTTCATCACACCGCTGTTTTTTACAAAACAGTTTTAAAAATAATGTTATAATAAATGCATTCAACTCACCATAGTTTCTCACACCATACCTCACCACACCCCACCGCACTTTCTCACCACCGTGCCAAACAAGCCCTTTGGGCACATACACTGCAAATTGTATGGTTGCATTATTCTTCACAATATGATTATTGAAGACGAGAGAGACACATACACTGCAAATTTTAATATGAACACCGAGTATGATCATGTTACTCCTCCACTGACCACTGAAAATGTAGAACACCGATTGGATTCTACTACTCAAGGATATTACGATCGGATGCTGGCTTCTCGTGATAAAATTATTTGTCAACGCTTGAAGAGTGATCTCGTCGATCATATTTGGGCAAAATTTAGTGAATAATTGATGTTCACATATTTTTTGAATAATTGATGGGCAAAATCAATAATATTTTATTATCACATATTTAATATAAATTATGATAATGTTTTGTATATATATAATTAGAATATAAGCGAAATACTTATATATTGTATTTATTAAGGAAATACGATTAAAATACATGTGATTAAATATATTTAGATATATGTGGAGGAAAGAGAGTGTAAAAAGATGAGTTGGATGAAAGATAAAATAATATGTAGGAGTGAGAATGATGATGTGTCAGGAGAGAAGTTTGATGTTGACAGATACATCCTTGGCCACGGATAGAGATGGTCTTAGGAGTTTGTTAAACTAAGTTTATGCTTATAAAGGAGTGATGCCACCAAATTTTATAAATTGAATACAAAACTTCCGAAGTTTATATAATACTTATTATTGATATCCAATTTTTTAAAGTAGTAAACACCATCATCTCAAATTTTAAAAATTGAGTAATTGACATCTGAAGTTTCAAAACCGTTTATATTTGACCCTAATACTCGTTGATATTTTAAATACATTTATTGTTTATATTTGATATCTTAACCTTATAAATATGTAATGACAATCTCTCCAAACTTTGAAATATTTAAAAACAACACATAAATTGTCAAAACTATTCACTCAAAAAATGACGAAAACCGCTACTATTTAGTCGAGGGTAATTTTTGAATGATTTTTAAAACTTCGAGGGATTTTCACACACTTTCTAAATTTTGGGCATCGTCTTTACACTATTTTAAACATTTAGGACCGTCGTCATAATTATCTCTTATTAAAGTAATGTACACACTAACGTTAAGTGGCATTCTATGATCGACGAACTCTTCTCCGGGTACATCGAATCCGGGTTAGACTCTTCTACGATACCGACTCTCATCGTATACTTGTAGAACACAAGTCCATTTTTATATTTAAATATTTTTAAATTTATTATTATTTATTTATTTTTGAAATAGTTATTATTTAAATTTATTATTATTTATCTATATTAATATAGTTTTGTAAATGTTTAAAACAATTGATATATCACGTATATTAAACCGACTTGGCAATTTCAACACCGCAACAGTGTGGAATGTGTATCCCGGACACGAGTCTGACACGAGTTCTACTAAAAAACACAGAACATGAAAATGAGTTTGGGAAGCACAACGGCATAAGTTTTTAATGCGCGTATCAGTGTCAGAAAGTTAAATAAATTATAAGTCTTTGATTTTTTTTTATTTAATTAATAACACTCATTCCCGTCATTTCAACAAAATAGTAGTGATTGACGTGTGAGTAGCCCGGTTTCTGTTACACCAGAAACCAGACTACTCTTTTTATTTTTTTATTTCAGAGACTAGCCCGGTTTCTGTTACAACGGAAACCAAGCTACTCTTTTTAATTTCTTTTTTTAAAACATAGCCCGATTTCTGCAATAAAAGAAACCGGGCTATCATTTCTTTTTTTTTTTTAAAAAATAAAACGTTTTTATTTTTATTTTTTAAAAAACAACAGCCCTGTTTCTGTTATTTCAGAAATCGAGCTATTGTTTTTAATAAACTGAGGTATTGTTTTATTTTTTTAAAAATGTAAACATAGCCCCGTATTTTGTTATTTTTAAATAAAAATAAAAAAATAAAAATATTACAAAAATGTAAATGCAGTAATCAATAAAAAATTAATCTATCAATTATTCAATGTTTACTCATTGTATGTATTTAATGGATCATATTTGAGAATTGGCAAAATAGCCTATTTGCAAAAATAGTATTTGCAAAATAGCCTATTTTGATAAAGAATTTGCAAAATAACATGTTTTCATAAAGTAAATGTTATATCTTCCATTTGTGGATTATATGGAACGTTTAAGTCAAAATTCATATCTATATTTAATATAAAATGTTAAATAATAAACTTTACCAATATTTAAACATTTTACTTACCATGATGAGTTGAATTTTGTCTTCTGTAAGAATGCTCCTCACCTTCGGCGTAATCGGGAAAAATCCCTATGAAGAATTAAAACTTCCAATCGTTGGATCCATTCGTCTAAAAATCAAAAACTCACTAAGATACAATAAAAACTCGGCAAAATATAATATTAAAAATTGTTAGTAAATGAGAAATAAACATACTGGTTATTTATAGACAATATAAATCTGACATATTGTCCAATCAAAAATTACAATCACATATTTTCAGCCACACAATTATGCATGACGTGTAATTTTTTATTTTTAAATGTAGCCCGCTTTCTGCAATAATGAAAATCATGCTACATTTAAATATAAAAAAAATTAAAGCTCGGTTTCTATAACTATAGAAATCGAGCTGCATATAACTTACGTCGTATCACCCGACAATCACTGTTATATTGGTGATTTAGATTAATTAAGTGACAAATTGGGATGACACTGTTTCTGATACTCTTATTATTGTACAGTTTTGCCCCACAACGGCACATCCACAGCCCCTGTCCCAGTCCTAGAGGCCAGCCCCATCCGCAACGGCACTACCCAAGCCTTAGCAATCAAACTACCAGTCCTAAACCCCTACCGTTGCCACAACCCCATCTGCATCCTTAGCTTCATCCGCTGCCCTAACCTCAGCCTCACCACCACCAATCGCAACACCAACTTCAGTAAATAGATAAATACCCCTAAGGCAAGACTATTCAACAAATTTTAAGCTGCAAAAGTAACGACAAAGGGAATACATACAGTAGAATGTAGACTTTAATTAGAAATGAAATTTTAAGTACAAAAGACAAGCAAATTTAGCTTTTAAATTCTTTCATTTATCGATTTTTTTTAAAATTTTATTAGTAATTTTTTAAATTTTTATATTAGGCGTTTGATGAATGCAGCTTGAAATAATTTAATTTTGTAGGTCTTTTTGAAAGGATCTCGCTACTAACTAACTGGAAGTCGGCTATGCTCTTCAATCAACGAACTTGTGATTGGTTTTGAATTTTGAAGGTAAACATATTTGTATTGAAAACAACATACATACTAAGCATATTTATGTTAGGAAATTAAACTCAGAATCAGACCGATAATTCGAGGAAACTCCGGTACCGGATAAAACCCGAACTACCAATATATATTCACTATTGAATACACAAGAGAATGCATACAATTGGAGAAGAGAGGAATAGATGTTGTGTTGGTGTATTGAAACAAAGAAGATTAACACTCCTTTTATAGGTCAAGGAAAATGATAAACCTCCTCCAAATCACAACTAGTCTACTACCAACCCATGGGTGGTATGGCCGGTATTGACCACATGTTATCAAACATATGATCATTGACTTCATCTAACAATCTCCCACTTGAAGTCAATATCATCTTCCTCTAAACCTGCATTCGATCTTACTCTCGGGTGGCACTGCAACATCTTCTAATACTGCCATCGAGGATGATCCTTGATCCAAATCTCTCGAGGGAGTGACTCTTTACATTCGTCTGTCCCTCGAGAGCTCTCACTTCTTGTACTATTGGGCGAGTCCAGCTAGAGTTATGCACAACTCTAGCTTCGATGTGGTGACCACCTTGGTTAGCATATATGCTGGATTTTCTATCTCTCGCACCTTTAATAACAAGAGTTTTTTCTTGTTTATCACATCTCGAATATAATTGAACTTCAATTCTATGTGATTCGTTCATGAGTGAAACATAGGGCTCTTAGCTAAACTGAGTCCACTTTGGCTATCACTATAGAGAGCTTCCCATCCTTACAGATCTCCTTTAGGACGTTTTTTAGCCAAACCATCTCTCGTGTTGCTTCTGAGATTGCCACATACTCTACTTCGGTGGTTGAGAGTGCTACGCATTTTTGCAATTTAGACATCCAACTCACAGCAGTGCCTCCCATCGTGAATATGTATCCAGAGGTACTCTTTCGAGTATCAAGATCACCGCCAAGATCAGAATCAGTGTATTCCGCGAGCTCAATATCTCCTTTCTTGAAGCACACCTTCATGTTCGATGTTCCTTTCAAGTATCGAATTAGTGACTTAACTGATTCCCAATGCACCTTGCTTGTCACGACCCGAACCCACAATAGCTCGGTCCGAGTCCAACAGTCGGCCAGGCGCATTCACGCCCGAAGCCTCGTGGAACAAGTTTGTTTAAAATCAATAGTACCGGTGCTTTATTTATAACTAAAAGGGGAAAAACGAGTCTTCATTTCCAATCCATCGATTGGAAATTGTTCAACATAACAAGGAAAAGACTAAAACATCTTAAAGGTTCGATATGACTGCACCGGCCCGTCCTTCCATGGGTAGTAGGACCACCATCGAGCTCGGGTCCACTTAAGCCTACATATCATAAACACACATATGAGTTGATAACTCAGCAAGAGATCAACGATTAACATAACCCTATGCTCGTGTCCGTACGAATACCGCGCCCACACTGAGCGTGGCGCCATGCCCGTGACCCCGATGGTACCTCTGCCATAGTCATGCCATATGTCATACCATACCATGTTCGAGACTTGCCTCGAGTTAACCGATGGTAGCTACTCCGTGTCCCATACCACGGTGCTTTCAGGTTCGGTCTTAATCGACCGCACCCTACATCCATACGTTCCCCCTTGGAGTGAACAAGTTTGGCTCCTACCGTTACCTAGTCACGTTGCCACCGGAGATACCCTGGCCGAGGGGTCCGATACTGCCCGTCCTTACACGAGCTCGTCATAGTGCCTTGCCCCAGGCAAGGTCTTTTCCATACCATAGATGCCTCGGCCCAGGTGAGGTCTTTTCCACCAATTACCCGTATTATACATCGCATCTTGCCTTGTCCCCGACAAGGTCTTTCACATTTGCGTGTCTTGGTCATGACTCGGGTTGGTGCCATTAACAACCAAAATCCGGTCATAACCACTCATTCACACTTCTTAGTTGCCTCACCCCATACGAGGTCTCCTATTTCGAGGATTCAAGCGTCAATTTTACTTGACGTGGTCGAACTCTCGTTATATCATTATCTCTTCGTGGTTCACGGTAACCCACATGACATGGTGAGTACCGTTTCGCCATCTTAGGGTGAACTCCTTACGTCGATTCGCCACCGTCTGCTCCTTTACCGTTCCGCTTAGCCGAGGCTATCACGTATTAGGTTAGTCATGACACGACGACCGACGAAAGTGTTCTTCATATCATGACCCTCCCTTCCCGGACATAAGCATAAACGTAAAGTCTCTTACCCTTCGTCGTACTCGCTCCCGCTCATCTACCACCAACTCNTATTAATATTATTATATTGTAATTTAATTTATTATATATTTTTAATTAATATATATATATATAAAATAAATTATTTGATTTAGTTTTATTAAAATATATAAACGTAGGCTATTTAGCAAATACTTTATAAAAACAGACTATTTTGCAAATCCTTTATCAAGATAGACTATTTTGCAAAGGAATATTTGATATAAGGCTATTTTGCCAAATAAGCCTCATATTTGTATCCCGACGCTCATAATCATAATTAGTGTTCCAAGTCAACTCGCGAACATTGAAGTTATATCGACTACTTTCTCCATACTCAGAAAATGTTATATCTTCCATTTGTGGATTGTATGGAACGTTTAAGTCAAAATTCATATCTATATTTAATATAAAATGTTAAATAATAAACTTTTCAAATATTTAAACATTTTACTTACCATGATGAGTTGAATTTTGTCTTCTGTAAGAATGCTCCTCACCTTCGGCGTAATCGGGAAAAATCCCTATGAAGAATTAAAACTTTCAATCGTTAGATCCATTCGTTTAAAAATAAAAAACTCACTAAGATACAATAAAAACTCAACAAAAAATAATATTAAAAATTGTTAGTGAATAAGAAATAAACATACTGGTTATTTATAGACAATATAAATCTGACATATTGTCCAATCAAAAATTACAACCACATATTTTCAGCCACACAATTATGCATGACGTGTAGTTTTTTTATTTTTAAATGTAGCCCGGTTTCTGCAATAAAGGAAACCACGCTACATTTAAATATAAAAAAAATTACAGCTCGGTTTCTATAACTATATAAATCTAGCTACATTTAAATCACTGTTATATTGGTGATTTAGATTGATTTAGTGACAAATTGGGATAACACTATTTCTGATACTCTTATTGTACAGTTTTGCCCCACAACGGCACATCCGCAGCCCCCTGTCCCAGTCCTAGAGGCCAGCCCCATCCGCAACGGCACTACCCAAGCCTTAGCAATCAAACTACCACTCCTAAAACCCCTACCGTTGCCGCAACCCCATCTGCATCCTTAGCTTCATCCGCTGCCCTAAGCTCATCCTCACCACCACCAATCGCAACACCAACTTCAGTAAATGAGTGAAACATAGAGTTCTTAGCTAAACTGAGTCCACTTTGGCTATCACTATAGAGAGCTCCCCATCCTCACAGATCTCCTTTAGGATGTTTTTGAGCCAAACCATCTCTCGTGTTGCTTCTGAGATTGCCACATACTCTACTTCGGTGGTTGAGAGTGCTACGCATTTTTGCAATTTAGACATCCAACTCACGGCAGTGCCTTCCATCGTGAATATGTATCCAGAGGTACTCTTTCGAGTATCAAGATCACCGTCAAGATCAGGATCAGAGTATTACGCGAGCTCAATATCTCCTTTCTTGAAGCACACCTTCATGTTCGATGTTCCTTTCAAGTATCGAATTAGTGACTTAACTGATTCCCAATGCACCTTGCTTGTCACGACCCGGACCCACAATAGCTCTGTCCGAGTCCAACAGTCGGCCAGGCGCATTCACGCCCGAAGCCTCGTGGAACAAGTTTGTTTAAAATCAATAGTACCGGTGCTTTATTTATAACTAAAAGGGGAAAAACGAGTCTTCATTTCCAATCCATCGATTGGAAATTGTTCAACATAACAAGGAAAAGACTAAAACAACTTTAAGGTTCGACACGACTGCACCGACCTGTCCTTCCATGGGTAGCACGACCGCCATCGAGCTCTGGTCCACTTAAGCCTACATATCATAAACACACATATGAGTTGATAACTCAGCAAGAGACCAACGATTAACATAACCCTATGCTCGTGTCCGTACGAATACCGCGCCCGCACCGAGCGTGGCGCCATGCCCGTGACCCCGATGGTACCTTTGCCATAGTCATACCATATGTCATACCATACCATGTTCGAGACTTGTCTCGAGTTAACCGATGGTGGCTACTCCGTGTCCCATACCACGGTGGCTTCAGGTTCAGTCTTAATCGACCGCACCCTACATCCATACGTTCCCCCTTGGGGTGAACAAGTTTGGCTCCTACCGTTACCTAGTCACCTTGCCACCGGAGATACCCTGGCCGAGGGGTCCGATACCGCCCGTCCTTACACGAGCTCGTCATAGTGCCTTGCCCCAGGCAAGGTCTTTTCCATACCATAGATGCCTCGCCCCGGGCGAGGTCTTCTCCACCAATTACCCGTATTATACATCGCATCTTTCCTTGTCCCCGACAAGGTCTTTTACATTTGCGTGTCTTGGTCATGACTCGGGTTGGTGCCATTAACAACCAAAATCCGGTCATAACCACTCATCCACACTTCTTAGTTGCCTCGCCCCATACGAGGTCTCCCATTTTGAGGATTCAAGCGTCAATTTTACTTGACGTGGTCGAACTCTCGTTATATCATTATCCCTTCGTGGTTCACGGTAACCCACATGACATGGTGAGTACCGTTTCACCATCTTAGGGTGAACTCCTTACGTCGATTCGTCACCGTCCGCTCCTTTACCGTTCCGCTTAGCCGAGGCTATCACGTATTAGGTTAGTCATGACACGACGACCGACGAAAGTGTTCTTCATATCATGACCCTCCCTTCCCGGACATAAGCATAAACGTAAAGTCTCTTACCCTTCGTCGTACTCGCTCCCGCTCATCTACCACCAACTCCTTGGCAAGTTTCGTTTGCGTCTAAGTCTTGCCAAGGCTTAAGGTATTTATAGAGTTCATGACATGAGTCATGCCTTGGTGTCAATCACTCCTTAATTCCAAGACAATCTCATCAATTTTCCCTAATTCCAAGCAAATCACATTAATTTGCATCCTAATTCCAATCTCATTACTTGAATCCCGAGGGTTTCCTATTTCCTCTCATAACTTATGCATTTACCCATTTTATGTGGTCAACACTACTAAAATTCCCCTCTTATCCAAAGACATGGACTTTGGTCATGTCTTTATGACTCTTAAGTGCATCACTCCTTATTGGATTGGGTCTAATCCCAATTGTTATCTAGTATTGGACATGGAGCCAACCTTGCATTATTTCTTTATTTTCCTTAAGGTATCTTGGTCTTTATTCACATTGGGTCGATTTGTGTTGGTCTGTTCCAATCTTAACCATGATCGGTTGTTTTGCTCTTTTCGTACCAAACCTCCATGCCACCACGGTTTGGAGGTATTACACTTGCTCGGGTTTGACATGAACCTGCTTACGACTCCCACAGCATAAGCAATGTCTGGTCTTGTGCACATCATTGCATACATCAAGCTCCCTACTGCAGAAGCGTAAGGGACCCGAGCCATGTGTTCGATCTCCTCAATCGTCTTAGATTGTTGTGTTTTTTAGAGTTTTATTTGTGCTCCCAAAGGTAAACTCTAAGTTTTCGCCTCTCCCACTTGAAATCGATTGACTACTTTCTCTATATATTTTTGTTGTGATAACGAAAGAACTCCACCCTTTCGATTTCTAGTGATTTGCATTCCAAGAATTTTCCTTGCGGGCCCCAAGTCTTTCATCTCGAATGCCTCTCATAACTCTTCTTTCAAATGATTGATTGCTTTCATGCACGATCCAGCAATGAGCATGTCGTTCACATACAACAACAACAACAATATATGTGTATCATGACTCCGCCTGATATAGCAACATGTGTCAGTTTCACATCTCATGAAACTATGATTCCCCATGAATTCATCAAAGTTCTTGTACCATTATCTTGGAGCTTGTTTTAGACCATAAAATCTCTTTTTCAATTTGTTTCATGTAAATCTCTTCCTCTAGATCACCATGGAAAAATGTTGTCTTTACATCCATTTGTTCAAGGTGTAAATCCTCAGCTGCTACTATGCTGAGCACTACCCGGATTGTCGTTATCTTTACCACCGTGGAAAAAACCTCCGAGTAATCAATACCTTTCTTTTGCAAAAACCCTTTGACGACAAGTCTCGCCTTGTATCTCTTTGAACCATCAGCTTCTTCCTTGATTCGATAGACCCACTTGTTTAGTAACACCTTCTTTTCTTTTGGAAGCTCCGACAAAACCCAAGTTTTGTTCTTCTCCAATGATTTCATCTCATCATTCATTACTTCCTCCCACTTGACCTGCTCTCCAGATTCGATAGCCTCACGAAAATCCCCTGGCTCTCCAGCATCAGTCAAAAGTGTATAATACATAAAAGGTGAGTAGAAACTTGGTATTCTTCATACTCGAGTAGATCTTCTCAATTCTGGCGTCGATGGCTCGGACTGAGTTTCATCATGAGTCTCGACCTCCTCTTCAGATGATGTCTCGGGAAATTCTGCATCATGCTCTTCAACCTCAACCCTAGGTTGTGATTTATTTACCTCAAATTCTCTCACTTCATCGAGTTTTGATCCAAGCTTAATATGTTTGAATAATTGATCTTCATTGAATGTAGTATCACCCGATCTAATTACTTCCTTTCCTTCTATCCAAAATCGGTATCCGAAGTAGTTAGATCCATAACCAATGAAGATTCTTCGTTGAGCCTTATGTTCCAACTTGTCTCGTTTTTCAGGATCAACATGAATATACGACACACATCCAAACACCTTCAAGTGAGAAAATGATACATTCTTCCCAGTCCACAGTTCTTCTGGCAATTCGAAGTCAATTGGGACCGATGGGCTTTGATTGATCGGATATGCCGCAGTGTTAATTGCATCTGCCCAGAAGGTCTTGGGTAATCGAGCATGAAGCCGCATAGCTCATGCTCGTTCATTCAATGTGCCGTTCATTCTTTCAGCAACATCATTTTGACGGGGCCTATTCGGAACTGTGCGCTCTTGCTTAATCCCGTGATTAGCACATAACATCTTGAATTCATTTCCATCATATTCTCCACCATTATCTGATTAGTGACACTTGAGTTTCATACCTGTCTCATTCTCAATCTCCGCCTTCCATTGCTTGAAGACATCAAACACATCAGATTTGTGTTTCAAGAAGTATACTCAAACCATCTCCATCTGTGACCAATGTCATATCTGTCAACATCAAACTTCTCTCCTGACACATCATCATTATCACTCATACATATCATTTTATCTTTCATCAAAATAATATTTTTACACTCTCTTTCCTCCACATATATCTAAATATATTTAATTATATGTATTTTAATCGTATTTCCCTATATAAATACAATATATAACTATTTCACTTATATTCTAATTATATAAACACAAAACATTATGATAATTTATATTAAATATGTGATAATAAAATATTATTGATTTATAAAAAGATTTAACATCAATTATTCACGAAATTTTGCCCAAATATGATGGACGAGATCACTCTTCAAGCGTTGACAAATAATTTTATCACGAAAAGACATCATCCGATCGTAATATCATTGAGCAGTAAAATCCAATCGGTGTTCTACATTTTCAGTGGTCAGTGGAGGAGTAACATGATCATAGTCGACGTTCATGTTAAAATTTGCAGTGTAAGTGTCTCTCTCGTCTTCAACAATCATATTGTGAAGAATAATGCAACCATACATTCTATCAGCTAGAGTTTGACGATCCCAAACACGTGCAGGACCTGCTAATATTGCAAAACAAGTTTGGAGAATTCTGAATGCTCTTTCTATATCTTTCCTAGCTGCCTCTTGGTGAGCCACAAACATTCTAGCTTTGCGATCTTGTGGAAGGGAAATTGATTTAACAAAAATAGTCAATCCGGATATATGCCATCAGCTAAATAATACCTCATTGTGTATTGATGATTCTTCAGGATGAATTCAACTCAAGAAGTACGACCTTATTGTATTTCCTGTAAAAGAGGTGATTTGTTAAGCACATTTAAGTCATTGTTTGAACACGACATCCCAAAGAATGCGTGTTATATCCAAGTGTCCTAAGATGCAACTGCTTCAAGTATTATAGTCGGTTTTGCATGATCTCCTCTTTGAAATTGATCCTTCCAAGCATTTGGACAATTCTTCCACTCCCAATGCATGCAATCTATACTTCCAATCATACCCGGAAAGCAACGCATGTCAGCCCATTGCAACAATCGTTACAAATCATGCGACGTAGGTCGGCGTAAATACTCTTCACCAAACACTTCACGTAAACCCTTAACAAAAGCGGGCAAGCAAAGTATTGATGTATTTTCACCGATTCGAACATACTCATCGACTTGGTCTGGTGAACCACCATAAGCTAACATTCTAATGGCTGCTGTACATTTTTGATGAGTCGTCAATGATGGGCGGCCAGCGACGTCTTGAGACAATTGAAAGTAAGGATCATGTGAGGCCATAGCCGTCATGATCCGCTCAAATACATGTCTTCTCATTCGAAATCGTCGACGAAAAAGCTCTGATGTGTAAGTTGGGCGATCACAGAAATAATCGGCAATAAGCCGCATATTTCCAGCTTCTCGACCACGTTCAATGTAACGACGTTGTCGATGCTGCTGACGGGGTTGTGTCTCTTCTTCAGTTTCAGTTGATGGGTCAGTATCCTCTAAGCACTCTAACAATGCATTACGTACATCTCCAGAAACACGTAAAATTTCGGTTACAACAGGGATTATTTTGTCCCCAATGGAACCAGGGACAAACGGTATAAAAAGAGGAAGATTGCCTGTCATTTTTCTTTGCAAGAAAATGTATGAAGGAATTGTAGAGAAGTGTTGTAAATTACTTTGTAAGTAACAGTTTTATTAAACATAAATGACTATTGGATATGGGGGAAAGTGAAAGATAATGTCTTGATCTTCTTGGTATTTGGGAGATTCGAAAATAATTGCAACACAACAAAGAAACACACATATCTATGTATGACTAGTCACAATTCTAATAAATCAAAGACACACCTATTCAACTTTGGACAAAAGAGAAAGTAAAAGATAATGTCTTGATTTTTTTGGTATTTGGGATATTCGAAAATAATTGCAACATAACAAAGAAACACATATATCTAAGGTATGACTAGTCACAATTCTAATAAATCAAAGACACACTTATTCAACTTTGGACAAAGGGGAAAGTGAAAGATAACGTCTTAATCTTCTTGGTATTTGGGAGACTCGAAAGTAATTGCAATACAACAAATATTGGTCATGCTTTGATCTTTCTAAATTGTATATAAATATTAGAGTTGGGGATCATTTTTGTACACAAATTACATCATCTTCTCTATCTACTTTGCTAGTAAAATCTTCAACGTTAATGGATTCTACTCCTCCATTATCTCATGGATTTAATAGCCACGACGGACTTGAAAACATTCAGCTTCATTCAACAATGAGAAGTTCCGAATGAGGTAGACAACGGTGGACATCTGAAGAAGAACTCTTAGTCGTTTCAGCATGGCTAAATGTGTCTGTGGATACTATCGTCGGTAATTCTCAAACATCCACGGGATTTTGGGTAAGAATTACAGAGTATTACAACTCCAATATTGTTCGCGGCAAGCCCCGTGAATCAGAATCAATTCGAAAGAAGTTGATAGATATTAACAAACTTGTTGGGTTATTTTGTGGATTTTATGATGCAGATTATACAAGAAAAAGAAGCGGGTTTACCAAAAACGATTATCTGCAAGAAGCCCATAAATCTTATCAAGAAGCACACAAAATAGATTCAAGAATTTCAGTTAAACACTTTCTATATGAGTATTGTTTGAGAGTAATAAGAAACGAGGCAAAGTGGAGACGTCCTATCGATCGTAGGGCAACTAGTGCATCTACCGAAGGAGCAAACAGTGAGGGAACACAACCTTAAGATACTGAACAACGACCGATTGGGAGGAATGCTGCAAAGCGACGTGAAAGGGAAAAAAACATCGACTCGAGGTGAGTCCTCGACTCGTGCTGAACGACAAGCCCGCAATGAGGTAATTGTAAGTTAATTCATCAATTATGAGTCTTCCATACGTGATTTAAAAGGACAACTACGGAACTACAACGATCAAATAGCGATGTTTAACGGAATACAACTTCTCAATATCAATCCGGCTACACTCACTCCCGAGCAACAAAAACTATATATTAGCACATTGAGTGCTCTAATTCAAGGTTCCGCAGATCGATCTACTCCTCTTTCGACCGGCTCCGGTAGTAATGCAAATCAATCACGTAACAATAGTGTTGGACAAGATCTAAACTTAGATGATTGATAGTGATAACTTTAATTTTATTTTCGAAATGTTTAATTATCGTTGTTGTATCAATTTAATTTATTTTCAAAATATTAATATTATTATAATTATTACTAAATTTTTAATTTAAAATATACTTACTTTAATATTTTTTATTTTAATATATATATAATAATATAACATTAATTTTAAAAAAAATTATAAAAAAAATAAAGTTGTTAGCAGAGGAGAGAGAAATTCTCGCTCCTCCGCCCAAACATTTGGGCATACGGTCAAAACCGTATGTCCTGGTAATGCTGACGTGGTGACCGAACAGCGGTTCAATTGCCACGCTGGCGGTCATATGGTCTCGGACACCGATAAAATTGGTCTCATACCTTCCTGATTGCACAATCAATAAATGTGATATAATATTTTGAGACTCCTAAAGACTCAACAGTTGATTCTCCTTATACGTCAATATAAACGAGTTCAAGTTTTGATTTCTTTGGTTCTCTTCCAATCTTAGAGATCACTTTGTGCTGCTTTCCGGGAACACAATCTTCACAAAATCCTATCTCCTTTGGGTTGAAGTTAGGTAGTGAACCATTCTTCGACAATATAGTCATTCCCTTTTCATTCATATGCCCGAGTCTATTGTGCCATAATTTGGAGTGCTCAAGTTCACCAGTCGCCTGATCTTCGACGACTCTGATGAATTTCTCCAAACATAAAGTTCCCGATTTTATTCCACTGGCAATGACCATCGCTCCTTTCACAACTTTCCAATTTCTATCTCCAAATGTTGTTCGACAACCCTTGTTATCCAATTGGCCGAGATTAAGTTATTTTGTAGCCCCGAAATATATCTCACATCTTCAAGTATCTATTTGTATCCATTGGAAGATTTGATCAGAATGTCACATTGACCCATGATCTCCAAAGATTTGCCATCAGCAAGATATAATTTCCCTTGTTTTCCATCTACAAAAGTTTTGAATAGCTCCCGATTCGAAGTTGAATGTAATGATGCTCCTGAGTCAATTACCCATGACTCTAATGGACTCTCTACGCATAGTACCAGAGTGTCATCAGAATCTTCTTTTGTTGCAGCATTAGTTGAAGGAAAATCCTTCTTCTTTAGGGTTTTGCAATCTTTCTTCATATAACCAATTTTTCCACAATTCCAACATTGGCGTTTCCATGGGTTTTTTATTTTCCTCGACTTTTGCTATTGGAATGTCCACGACCACTATCACGGTATTTGTCACGACCACGACCTTTAGTCTTTTCTTCAGTGGTTAAGCCAGAGCCCGACAATTCCCCTCGTTGCGCTCTTCTAACCTTCTCGTTGATGACTCGATCCCGAATTTCATGGAATTTTAATTTTTCCACTTGAGTGCTAATCATATCAACAGTTGTCTCCCAACTGTCCGGTAGCAACCCAAGCAACACGATTGCCTGCATCTCATCATCGATTTTAATTCCAATCGATGAAAATTGTTTCAGCAACCCGTTGAATTCATTCAGATGCTCTGTCACAAAACTGCCTTCCGTCATCTTCAAGGTAAAAAATCTTCTTGCTAAATGAACTTTGTTGGTCGATGAAGGTTTCTCATACATGTTTGCAAGAGCCTTCATTAAGCTGTGAGTGGTTTTCTCACCAGCTACGTTAAACACCGCATTCCGTGATAGTGATAACAACACCACAACCAACGCTTTCCGATCCAATTTACTCCATTCTGGATCTTTGATCACTTCTGGTTTGACATCGAATAAGACATCTCCTAGATAATTTTCATAGAGAATATTCTCTATTTGCATCCTCCAGTATGCATAATCTTTTCCATCGAAGAGCTTGATTTGAATCTTACCATCCGGCATGATTGCTAAACCACAATCACAAAATACACAATGATGTTTAAAGTTAACAATTATACCGATAAGCACATGAAAAACTTTTCTGATGTGGAAGTTCAGCCTAGCTGCAACCACAGAGCATACTCAGTGCAACCTTGCTCCGATACCAATTGTTAGGAAATTAAACCCAGAATCAGACCGATAATTCGAGGACACTCTGGTACCGAATAAAACCCCGGCTACCAATATATATTCACTATTGAATATACACGAGAGAATGCATACGATGGGAGAAGAGATGAATAGATGTTGTGTTGATGTGTTGAAACAAATAAAATTAACACACATTTTATAGGTTAAAGGAAAGGATAAACCTCTCCCAAATCACAACTAGTCTACTACCAACTCATGGTTGGTATGGTCAGTGTTGACCACATGTTATCAAACATGTGATCATTGACTTCATCAAATAATTTACAGGGATATATAAAGAAGATTGATATGCTGTTACTGTTACGAAGTTGATGGGGCAGTGGCCACTTAGTGATGTAAAGGAATGTAGTGGTTGTAAGATTAATTCTTTAATTGCTGGTTGATCTAGAGGTGGGATCGTGTTTTTCTTTGTCACTGAAGAATCGTTAATAATACTTGAGTCTTCTTATTTGGGCACTGCTTGTGGGTTTTGTCTGCTGACTTTAGAATAGATTTATTTGATTAATGTCTAATTAGGTCTATTTTTGGCCAATATATTTGCCAATTAGTTCTTCCTCCAATGATAGTCTTACAAGATTTGCCTCGATTATCCCATCATCTCCATTACTTTTTATTGAAATTAAATTAAAACGTAGGTTTATTTGACAATTGGTGTTTATAGCTTCATATTTTTAATTAAAAATTATTAATCAAACTACACGAGTCCAACTCTTTTAACGAATGAAAACCTTCGAGTCAGAATCCCGTTGGTGTCGAGACGGTGTTTATTTAACATAGGTGGCAATTCATTGATGAATAAAGTATTCTTACACTCTACAAGAACTTGGTCACGGCCACTACTCCTTCATCCTTTTGTGCCTTATTCATCATTTGCCCAAATCTTCTTTCCATTGGTACATGTTTCTCTGATTGGATGAGAAACTAGAACACGAACAGCAGGTGTTAAAGGTACATGATAATGTGCACAACATATAGTTTGATGGTTCCTCAAGCTTCTTTACCTGTTAATTCCATAACTGTTTCCTCAACCAGCTCCTCCACTAACTTTGCTCCAATTTCTATTCCCACTAAATCCATCTCTACACTCAGTTTATCACTCCAGCCATTGCCAATGACCTCTGTTCTAACGACACTCTCCACTGCTGCGGTGCTTTCTTCGTTGAATTCATCCCAACACCTAATCTCATTGTTGAATAATGAGTTTATCCATGTCAACACATTGTAGGAGTTTTTGTTGGAAAAAATGGATTCGAAAGCTCTTTGGCTAGAGCCTGATGCAATTTTTAGTAATGCTGCATTGACACAATCGAACACAAGCTTCTGTGTTGATCTCTTTTGTCGTAGTTTTGCTTCATGCACCGTTCCCTTGTCGTTCAAGTCGATATACCTGTCTCTTAGAGACAGATCTAGAGGACTATCCGGCGAGTGCCACTTTTCGAAAATGAAGCTTGATTGCACTACTCCTTGAAGACCAGTTACAGATAACAAAGTATTGAGAAAAAAAGACCATTCTTCTT
>RWGZ01001790.1:0-27970 GCA_009725065.1 Utricularia reniformis | reverse complement strand
CTTCTATCGCAGCCACAGAACCGAATGCCCAACAACTACCTGAATTTGTACAACATAATAATGTTACATATTTAAAATCGAATATATAACAATAAAAATATTATATTTATAAAAAATGATATGGTGTCATAGTTTTTTGGATTTATTTCTTATATGAACTAGGTTATACAAACATTTTTCTAATTCATTAAATTATGAATTTCTAGATGGTATCGTAGATCGGCTGTGGGTTTGGGGTTAGTACATTCGATTTAGAAAAAAAACTAGAAAACATGACTTAGTCAACAAATTGATATGATACAAAACCTAGTTTATAAGTGGTATGATATCATTAGTAATTGTTTTGATCTATCTACATGGATACCCTCTCAGTTATTAAATCATGAATTTCTATATTGTCAAGATTTTTGGAGCAAATCTGAACCGGACTAAACCTAATCGATATAAAAGAGAGTGTTAAAGTTAAATGTCTTAATTCATATGTAAAACAAGAAATATTCAAGTAATAAGAGGAGAAGTAATTGATTTTAACTAGATTTTTAGCATGATTCACTTATCTTATGAACAATGTTATAAAAACACTAATTGAATACTGAATTTGTTTATAAGAGGTGTGAAACGATGAGAAAATAATTACCGCATTGGCCTTGATCCTTGACGGGAGTGACGGCACCATAGTTTCTCCAATCAATGCTCGTAGGAAGTTGAACTTTATTCACATTTGCATACTTGAATGGGGTAACACTACGTTCATGAGGCTTATACTTATTTCTCGAAGTACGAAACTCCTCGTTCGTAAGATCAGCAAACACATTCTCGGCGAGCTTATAAGAAAGATCAGCAGCATTGATTGAATCAATGAACTCTACATTAAGCTTATAGATTTGAAATCTCTCAGCCTTTTCAGCTGCATCTTTGTATACACGCCCGTGTTTCGCCATCCATTTTTCGTGTCTAGCGATCATACCGGAATTAGGGTTTTCTCTTGCCTCGGATTCATAGGATAAGGCTCCCAAGAACAAAAGCGCAGCGATAAAAAGAAATTTGGAAGCCATTTTTGGAGCTTGAGGTTTTGAAGAAGAGAAATGGTACGATTTGAACTGAAGGAGAAGAAAGTATTTATAGAAGAATTTAAAGAGAACTTGTTCAAATGTCTATAAGAATATAGATGCTAGAATTCTATGGTCGCCATATTTCAAATGATTTAAATTGGTCAAATCGTTGGCCTTTCTCTTTATAATTATAATATTATTTTATTAAAAAAATAGAAATCGAATCTGAGAGTTACCGGTTCAGGTGAAATCGATTCGAACCATTTTTCTAGATTAGGTTGCACCAATCTCTCGTATTCATGCACTTCACTGTTGAAATTGTTCGAATTTGTTAAACTATATGGTTGTTGAAATAATGTTAAAATATATTTATATTTTTAATTAAAGATTTTTTAACGAACTAAAATTGGATTTGTAAAAAAAGCTAACGAATCTCGCATCCCATATCATGTTTGATGACATATAGCTATTAAAGACACAAACTGTAATTAACTTTAGAATGTATATTTTCTGAATTTAAATATAAAATCAAAATAACTTATTAATTAATATATTTAAACATTTTGATGGTTAACTCTACATAACACTATTTATTAGAGAATATTAGTTTAAATAATTAAAATAGTTATAATAGAAAATATGACACAAATTGATTTAGTATTTTATGAAATGAAAAATATTTACTTACTCAAAATTAAATCTATAAATTAGATATTCTTATATCTTAAAGAAATTTAAAAATATATTTAAGTATTCGAATTTAAATGTAATACTTAAATTTAAGTAAATAAAAAATCTTGGTTTACAAGCTTTACTCTATTTTATGTTTAAATTATTTGTACTAAATTAAAAAAATGCCACATCAAGTATAGGCTCATTAATCTTTGGTATTCAGCATTTAATCTTTTTGCATTAATTTGTCAACTTTGAAATGCCACATCAAGTATAGGCTCATTAAGTTCATTCAAAGGCAAATACAAATAGTTATTTTTCACATATTATAAATGCACTCGAAATAATATAGTTTATAATAATGTTGATAATTATTTAAATTGCTTTGATCTTTATATATTTTTATATATTTTATTGATATAAAGAATGTAAACAAAGTTAAATTATTATAGAATTGAGTGTTTGTGTAATTCTCTGGGCGGAAGGCAGTTTTGGTCCCCAAAATTTGGATAATTTGTCAATTTTAGTCCCCAAAGTTTTCAATTTTGGCAAAAACAGTCCCCAAAGTTACGTATTTTCGCAAAATACGTCCCCAAAGTTTGCGAATTGTGGCAAATTAGGTCCCCGGACGAAAATTAATTTGGGGACCAAAATTGCCAAAATTCGCAAACTTTGGGGATGTATTTTGCGAAAATACGCAACTTTGGGGACCAAAATTGCCAAATCATCAAAACTTTGGGGACTGTTTTTGCCACTGAAACTTTGGGGACCAAAATTGCCAAATTATCCAAACTTTGGGGACCCAAGTCGCCATTTTTCCATTCTATTATATATAGAGGACACACAAATTTGGTCTTTGTAGTTTTTTGATTTTGACAATTCTTATCTCAAACTTTCATAATTGTGACAATTGTGATCTCTAAAGTAACATGACAAAAAGAGATTAAATGCTTAATATGTGGCAAAATCAGTCTCATAGTGTAGTATGTATAACATAACTGTTCTCCAAATTTTCAATTTTGATAATTGAGATCATTGGTATAAATCATGTTTTAGAAATGGATTTTGTTATTTATGTGATCTAATTTACCAAATATTACAAATTATGAGGGCGAAATTTACAAGAACCTTAAAAATTGGAGACGAATAATGTCATTACAATAAGTACAAAATTTGTCAAAATTATGAAATTTTGATGGAAGACGCAAATTTCTCATTATATATGTTATTATTCGATTTATGATACACTCATAATTTTAATATAAAATATTATTATTCAACACAACATGTCCAAGTTGTAGCCTAATTGAATAAGGATTTATTACAAAAGAATATTGTGTATTCAAAAAAGAATCTTCAAAATAACTTTAAGAATTAATAAGTCAACTCTGAAATTCCTCATCAGGTGTAGATGAATTAAATAAAGTAAATGATTTGTTCATTTTAATTAATTTAGACAAGACAATTATATATGAATACGATATGCACTGATAAATTTATTATTTGATAACACACATATTTCTAGAAATATAGTTGGACTTTACTTGGTTTGAGAAAAGAAGCAGATCGAGATATTTTGATAATTAACTTGATTTGTAATTTTTCGTAGTATTTAGGTGAGATTAATTATTTAGTGGACTGTTGTGCTTATTTAAAGATTATTGGGTTATCATTTATTGAACTTTATTATTGATAGATCGAAAGAGTTGTAATTGAACTAGATTACACATCTATTTAAATATGGTAAAGAGTTAAATAAAGTATAATACTTAATTATAATACATGGATATATATAATAAATTAAAGCATTTATTATGGTTTTGGATGAAATAAGGATGATACCGCTATCCACTTCTCTTCTGGTCGGAAAACTTACGATTATAGCCACCGGAAGATGATCTTTTATCTTTTGTTTCTACATCTTGTTCTCTTGTTGTAAATTTGCAAACTTGATGTTTATAGTGGATTCCAAGGATACGGCCGATGTGGTTTTTTATCCTTTCTTTTACAGAAAGGTTTTCCACCTACAAAATCGTATTTTTTTCCTTCTTGTTTTTGTATTACTTTTTCATAAAACCCATATTCATAAACGAAGGTATATATTTTGTTGTTGTCGATTTTTACAGGAGATATCATAATGCAATGTGGGTCATTTTTGTTTTTTATTTCTAATTAAATATTCGAAAACACGAATCACTTGGAGAATTTGTTGTTTCTTGTTCCTGGATTCATTTCTCGGATTCAATCTCGTCGTTGAGATTTGTTGTATCACTGTATTATCGGTTAATTTTGATATTATATTAATAATATATAATATAAGACACCAAACTTTAAAATAGTTATAAAGGATAATATTATCTCAAATTTTTAAATTTCAAAAATAAGTTATAATGGTTAATATTGATCTATAAACTTTAAAACCTATTAAATTCATACCCTCCAGTTTTTCTACAGTTGAATATTTTACCACTGAATATTCTAAATAATTTAGGTTTTCCCATAAAGTTCCTTAATATTTTTTAAAAAAATCATCTGTTTTTATTTGATTTTTAATCTTAAAATTAAGTAAATGATGTTTTTCATACTTTGAAAATTAGAAAAAATAAAACTTTAAATTGACAAAACCATTCACAGAAAAATATATGAAAACTCACTAGTCTTTACTAGAATATCATTCTTAAAATATGTTGAATTTTTAAGTACTAAATATGTAATTTATAAAATATTATTTTTACATTATTTCAAATTTGATACCTACTTAATTTGTCTCATTTAAATATATTATTTTCAAGGCCGATTACGCTCGAGCCATATTTCTCGAGGGTATGGGCCATAAACTTTGCTGTCAAGAAATTAGTGACCCAGCCCGGCCCAGTCCAACTCTGCATTAGCCCGAGTCATATTTCTTAAATGATAAAACTAATTTTGAGATATGGGGATTGGGGATACGTAAATTTTTTCCCAATAATTTAATGTTTTGATAATTTTTATTTTTTTAAAATTTTAAAATTTTGACAATTTTTATATGAAGATTGCAAATTGATCACATATTTGTCATGTTTTGATAAAAGTAGTTTCCAAAATTTAATATATATTATATAATTAATTGTCAAAGTTTTCAATTTTAACAATTAAAATTTTCAGATGAATTATTTTATGCAGACCGATTTTTCCAGCCTTAGGGATATATTTGTCAAATATTCTATACTTGGATTGGCAAATTTACCAAACCTTATAGTTTGAGCAATAAATTTATCATTAAGAATTATGAGATCAAATTTGCAACTTTACGTAAATATTTTTGACTTGTTGCAAATTTGCAACTTTATAGTACGAGAATAGATGCGATCGAGTGATTTAGATGAAAGGTTTTGACTTGTGAATTTTTGGGGCTAATTATTTATTGGTGGACATTTGGAATCTATTGAACCATTATTTATATATGGACTTCTTTATTGATAGCCGTGAGACACTCCTTGCCGAAATCCAAAATTGTCGATTATGTCCACCGTAAGATGATCAACTCTTTTTGTGATTTGTATGCCTTGTTCTTTTATTATAAATCTACAAACTTGATGTTCATATAGGATTACAAGACTACGGCTACAATTGTTTTTTATCTTTTCGTTTAATGAAATGTCTTAAACCTACAAAATCCAGGTTTTTTTCTTTTCATTTTCATATTACTTTTTTGAGAATTTTTATTCTATCCCTACTCATAAAAGGGAGTCATATTTTATTGTTGCCAATTTTGACTAGCGATAATAATTTCATATTATTAATTCAATTTTACACAAAATCCATATTATGAATACATAAATAATAATATAATATTATTATTTTGGGTCAGGTTGATAACTTAAAATTCAATTGAAAACGCGATCTATATGAATCAATGAGCTTGTTTGGTACAACGTTAAGAAAGTGCGGTAATGTGTGGTAAGATAAACTGTGATGAGTTGAACCTATTTATAATAACATGATTTTAAATTTGTTTTGTAAAAAAAGCGGTATGATGATCGTGATTTTAGTAAAAATACTAATTTACCCTCAAGATAAGATAGTGTAATCCAATGTTTTCATACCGGTCCAGCTTACCGTTTTGGTCCGGATCGGTACGGCATGTAAGAATTTTTATTTTTTTATTAAACAAAAATATTTTATTTTATTTTTTTCCTGGTCGACCCGAAAAACTCGGGTTCCGACCAGGAAACCAGATACCTGTCTAAATAGCGGTGCCACCCGTTATTCGCCATACCCACCGGTATATCGGCGGTATACCGGTCAGTATGAAAACATTGGTCTAACCTGAAAAGTCTGATAACGAGAGATAAATATAAAATTTTCATATTGGTTAAGACGGTGGTATGTCGATCGGTACCATTTTTTATTTTTTTTAACTTTAAAAAAATTAAAATAATAATATCGATGTTTTCATGCCAGTCCAAAATTCTGTACCGATCAAGAGTGATATGAGCGGTACGACTGGTATACTGGGCGGTACCCATTTTTATTTTAATTTATTTTTTAAAAAATAATAATTTTTTAGAGTCAGACTCTGTAAAACCCTGATATCGACCCTAATATCTAGTAACAGGCTGTAGAAAAAAAATATCGATACTTCCATAAATTTGATGGTATATCGTCTTGTATGAAAACATTGAATAATATTTTTTTATTTTTTAGGATTGAAGAAAAATAGGGATCTGATAGTAACATGATACTAGGCGATACCGGTCTGTATTACACCGATATAAAAACATGTGATAAATGTAATATAATTAAAACATTAAGTAATATATATTACTAATAAGGATATTTTAGTCTTTTACAAAATCGCGTTGGGATGGTAGCTACTATTAGCAGTGATGACCAAAACGCAGAAAAATAAGAATGAACGCAGCACAATTTAACTTATGTTTTTAAAAATCACGTTTTGGAAAATTGCGTTGAACTCACTTGAGTTTCTAACGCCAACCCAAACAAACCCAATATTTGTAAAGAATACTGGTCAAAATCGTCTAATTTTTGTGATAGTTGGATCGCATAAAAAGTTGATTTTAATACACCTAAAAATATTACTTATTACTATAGTGCATTATAAAAATACTATAAAAAATTCCCTAGTTTGAAATTGGCAACTCTAGTTAATTAGACCATAAAATTACATGACTAAAAGGTTAATTTTTGCCATGAATGACTAACTAGCAGAGAATAATATTTGATCACCAAAATTTTATTCACTTTCCACGTGTTAATTTTTTATTGGATTTTTCAAATGTAGGTATGGGAAAATATAAATTAATAATTACACCTTACATGGCATGATTAATTGCCTAATGACAAACACAGTCGCCCGAGTCAATAAACATAGAATAAAAATGACATAGGCAAGTTTTTAATAATTTTAATATTTATTACAAAAATTGAGAGACATTTACTAAGATTTATTGATCTAGAGACCCTGTACATTTAACAAAATTGGTTAAATAACATTGAAATATATTCTTGGGCTAGAAACATTTACACGACTTGTTAATTTTATTCAATTTAATCATATTATTGGTTCGTTTTTTTAAAAAATATTAATTACTAAATTGAAATTGTCAATTTGAGATAGTTTTTTGTATCAATTTTCAATGTTGATATAACATTGATCGATATACCGACGATATATTGTTTTTGTTGTATAATATATAGTCTGAATAATTAGTTTTAATCATGTAGTTTTATACCATCCCACATCAGTTATAATAATATCTTTATTATAGTTTATAAGAGTTGTGATTCCACGATTAAATGATTTGACATAGTTTTTTCAATTTGATTCATTTCTATTACAAATTAGGCTACATCAATGTTTTCATAGAGGACGGTGACGGTATACCATTCGATACGTCAAATTTCGCTCAATACCGGTATTTTTTTTGTACCGCTCGGTACCGGGTATTATGGTTGATTTTCATGTTTTTTTGGGTCTAACCCTATAAAACTAATTAAATATTAATTTTATAAAAAATAAAATAAAATAAAACTTGGTACCAATCGATATACCGTCCGGTATACCGATCGTACTACTTATACCGGTGCGGACCGATACGTGATTCGGGACCGGTATGAAAACATTGGGCACATTAAATTCTTCTAGTGCATTGAATCACGAATTTTATATTATCAGGGCTCGAGGGTGGGTTTCAAGCTGGTTTATACGATTTATACAAAAAACTTCGGCATAAAAGTGCATCAGACTTAGTCGATAAAATTGGATCGACCTATGACTTGAGCACTATCGAGTCTATTGATATAAGTCTAAACCGAAACAAAATCAGTTCGAATTGAAAATAATATCTCATATCGGGAAAATAGAATTGTTATAGTTTATAAGAGTTACGCTGACACAAGTAATTGGCTTAGGTTACTCTTTTCATTGTAATTAATTTCTCATGTAATTTGGAATATACAAACAATTTCCAGTCCATTGAATTATAAATTTCTACAAGTATATCGGTCAACTATATAACTTTCTTGATCAAGACCAATTTTGGGGTGAAAGAAATTCATTGCCCTATACTCGTAGTGAAATTGTTTAGGTCAATTTGAGAAGGAATTGATAACTATATAATTTTGTATAAATACCATCTATCTATCCACCGAAACCCCACAACTGAAAATTCCATACATCTCATAAAATGGGGTTCAATTTTACCTTCCTTGTGTTGCTTCTGGTTTTGCTTCCATTAGCTTATAAATCAGAAGCTGCACAAAACCCTAATAATGCAGAGCTGATAGTGAGACACGAGCGATGGATGGAACGTCATGGTCGGGTTTACAAAGATAAAGAAGAGAAAGCACACAGATTTGTAATCTTCAAACGTAATGTGGAGTTAATCGATTCTGTTAACCGGGCGAACCTTTCTTTCAAGCTCGGTGAGAATGAGTTTGCTGATCTTACAAACGAGGAATTTCGTGCTTCGAGGAATAAGTATGTTAGAAATCATCCTCGTGTTAGCACTCCATTCCGGTACGCCAATCTAAACCCTTTAAAACTTTCGCCGAGCGTTGATTGGAGGACGATGGGAGCTGTTACCCCTGTCAAAAATCAAGGAAATTGTGGTAAATCCATATTTCTTCAAATTGTTTCTTTGCAGGATCGAATGGGTTGGAAGTATAGTATGTATAAGAAAAGTGAATCATATTATAAGAGACTAAGAACACTTATTATTGACATCACTAACTATTATAAACTAGAGTAATTATATTTCTATAATCAACTTAGGATAATATTTTCAACACTCCTACTTAAGTATATGACATTTGACCGGTTCAGACTTTTTCATTAGGTTTGATAGTTTTCGAGTAATAGATTGATATATTTTGCCACTTAAACCCATTGCATTTTTCTATAGTGTTTTTTGTCTAAACTGATTGGACATTCCTAAAACCTGTCATTGTGCTCCGATACATGTAAAAAATCACGATCCAGTTCATGTTGAGAGTGTTTATGTAGCACAATTTTAAGAAAAATAAACCATATTGTAAAAGGGATAAGTAAAACCAATTGATCGTGACATTTCAACTCTTAAATTATAACAATTTTATTTCTATGATCGATGTAAGACAATATTTTCAAATCTCATTTCAAATACAATTGAACTTGGTTCGATTCAAATTTCGTTCAATATGTTTGATAATTTTCGAGTAATAGATCAATATATTTTGTCATTAAAATCCGATGCACTTTTCTATTGAGCTTTTTTGTTAAATTTGTATGGACCAGCCCGAAATCAACACTCATGCTCCATTATCAGGTGAAATTCATTATTCAAGAGTCAAAGAGTGTCTATATACATAAAAAAAAGTTAATCATATCATAAAAAGATAGTTAAGTCGAATTACTAATGACATTAGAACTCTTATAAACTAAAAGAATTATATTTTCATAACCCGATATTATATTAACTCGTAAGCCTTAACAATTCAATTATTCTATAATACACTCTCATCTTATATGTTACACTTTTTGTATGTATTTTACAAAGTATTCTGAACATGTATTTGATTATACAGGTAGTTGCTGGGCATTCTCAGCCGTGGCAGCTGTCGAAGGAGTACATAAAATCGCAACCGGAACCCTAATCTCGTTATCTGAGCAACAACTCGTTGATTGTGACAACACAGACAATGGCTGTAATGGTGGCCTAATGCAAACTGGATTTCAATACATTATAAAAAATGGCGGGATAACAACAGAAGCAAATTACCCTTATACAGCAGCCGTTGGATCATGCAAATCTACTAAACTGACACTCTTAGGTGCAAAAATCTCCCGTTACCAAAATGTTCCCAAAAACAACGAATCAGCATTACTAAGTGCAGTCGCGAATCAGCCTGTTTCAGTTGCGATTGAAGCAGATACCTTCTATTTTCAATTTTATTCTAGGGGAATCCTCAGTTCAGTTCAATGTGGGACGACTTTAGATCATGGTGTCACTGTTGTGGGATATGGAACTAGTGGTACAACTCCTTATTGGATAGTGAAGAATTCATGGGGAGTAAACTGGGGAGAAGCTGGATATATTCGGATGCAGATAGGCGTTGGATCTGCTGGAATGTGTGGAATCGCAATGGATCCTTCGTATCCAATCGTTTAATTGCAAACAAATTCTCACTATGTATCGCATCTTATTACTATAAAATAAAAACTTTCAAGAGATTGTTTTTCTACAAATGTATCACGTCTCTTAAGCTATCTCCAACGCTGTGATCAAGAAAGTCCCCTCCAAATTTTTAAAAAAATTAAAATTTATAATTATTCGATAATATTACGATAGATCGGTACTAGTTGTGTAAAAGCGGTATGTTTGATTTATTTGTTTTAACCGATTTCATTAATCGATTTTTAATTGTGATTTTATTTAACAAAATCGAATCAACTAGTCGTCGATTTTATTCGTTTATGTTACCGGGTTAGTGGTTATAATATATAAGATATTTAATTTTTAACGATCAATTATACTTTTAGTTTATAAAATGCAATAACACAATTAAGCAAAATTCTAAAATGTGTTACTCTAGTAAAAATTACAACTATAAATTTAATATGTAAATAGTATTTATACGACAAGAATATCGTTACAAATAAATAGAATCTACATAAAAAAACAATTATATAAAAAATATAAGTTAAAAATTATAAGTGTTCGGACGTTGTTGTAGGGATTAAATGAAAATTATTTATAAAAATAAGGAATGTTGATGTGTACATAAAGAAAGGTGACGTAATGAAAGAGAATAAAATTTTCGAGCTGACATGGTTGGATATAACCTTATTGTCTTTATAAACAAAAATAGCCTTTAAATATTGGAACCTTCCAACTGTTGAAGGTGAAGCTAATATTGGGTTTGTTTGATTTAAATTTTTAAAATTATAGTATAATGAATTATAATTCTCATAAATTATAAATTTATAATGATTCATGATTTATAGAGGAGTGCATGGATCGAATATCTTACCTTAATAGTGGATCGATTTTTGGATTGATTTGCGGATACTCTAATATTTTTTTTAATAATTTATAAACATAACAATAATATAATTAACCATAAAACTAAAAAAATAATTTTAAAATTAAATTTTCGATATATTAAACATTTCTTTTTTTCTATGTTACCACGATTCATGATTCGTAGTACGTAAAATTTTAGAAAATTCCGATAGATTCGTAAATTTTATAATTATAATAATTATTTTAGTTATGTAATTTATAATTTTTTATAAGTTAAAATAATCATAATAAACAATTTATAAACATGAGATATAATAAAATAATAAATTTATAAACATAAGATATATAAGATATATTATAAACAATTTATCATAAAACTAAAAGTTTGTTAAAATTTAAAATCAATCAAATAATTAAAATTCGATAAATATAATATAACATATAAAATTTCTAACATAATAATTTAGATTTCTTATTTGTTTTTTGAATTTGTTCAATTTTGCCTTCTCAATTAACCCGATTCGAGAATCGGAGAATTGGAAAAGAATCGCGAATCCTAGAGAATCTGATTCGTAAATTTCTGTAAAAATAAAGAAATAAGTATTAAATCGTGATAATGCCACTGGCTGTTTTATCAGCATTAATGAATCTTATTTTTTAGCGATGAATCCACCACAATTTTTCTTTTGTTTTGTGTAAGATAATAAAATCACAATTTAAAAATCTCACCGTACTTTACCGCTATTATATTCTGTGAACCAAAGAAACGCACTATCAACTGAATATATTTTCTTAGTTGTGAATTTAATTGTTCGGTTTTATTTACTTGTGTCATGTTTGTTTCATTGCTTGCCAAATACATATTTTTAAAAAATTGAAAAAATCACTTTTAACTATTTAAATTTGGTGACTTGGTTTGTTATCTATATAATTTGTTTATTTAAATATACTATTTTCTTGGCCAGTTGTCCCATCCGGATAAGCCCGACCCATATTTCTCAAGGATATGGGCCATAAACTTTGCTGGCAAGATATTTTCGGTCCACACCGGTCCAATCTAAAATTGTATTAGCCCGTGTTGATATCTTATCGATCATATATATATCAATATTTTATATAGGGTGAGATAAAAATTTGATATTTATAATTTCATAGTTTTAACAAATTTAACTTGAAATTTTAATGATTGTCACTATTATGATCCCAAGTATGAAAATGCATAACATATTCTTATATATTGTAATTTTTGACAAAATCAATTCACTGATTTTAGTATATATGGTATAATTGATTCCCAAAATTTTATCAATTTTGTCAAATGTGATTATTGGCCAAAATCAAATTTTGCAGGCCTATTTTAACACTTTAAGATATGATTTGTCAAATTTTGCAAATTTAGAGGATCGAATTTGTTAAGACATTAAAGTTTGATAACTAAATATATCATTATATATTATGTGGATCAAATCTGTTAAAACTATGAAAGTTTACGGAGTAAATGCCTCATTTTCTCATTTTATATTTTGTTTATATTATATTATTTTAACCAAGTCAATATCATGAAAACATGAAATTGTAATTTTACACACATATTATATTATTTTGGTGGGTTGATAATAAGTTTATTTGGTTTAGCTTTATAAAATTGCGTTGTGGTGAGATATGATGATCTTGAATTTTTAAGTATCTTTGGTAAAATTGTGTTATTATGATCATGATTTATGTAAAAATATTAATATACCCTTATATATATAATAATAATATATATAATTATATTATAATTAATATAAGTAAGGGTAAATGAGTCTTTTACAAAATAACGATGAATCCATAGTTGGTTTTAACAACTGTGATGATATTGCAATTTTTTAACGATTATCACATCGCAATTAAACTTGTGTTTTGCATGTATTAAAAAAATCACGATTGGACCATTTCACCGCACTTTTAATCGTGGTACCAAACAAACCCAATAAAAAATTCCATTAAAACACAACATATTTGTATAAAAACATGTTTTGATCAAAATCATTTTCAAATTTTTTCTTTGAATCCAAATTAAGAGGGGCGGCTGATTTGAAAATCATAATAAATTCTATAATCAATTACAGATATACCCTCGTAAAACTATTTTTTCTTTCAAAAATCATGTTTTCTCACATTTATAACGTGGTTCTTGCAATCACAGTCTCACAAGAAGATGGTGGCAGTGTCGGACAATCTGAACGATGTGGATATTAAGTTTCTTAAATGTTTTTATTGCATGTATTATCTTATATTAGTAGTATTTCAAATTTAATTAGATCAGCCATAATCATATTTATAATTACGAGGGTAATAAATTTATTTCTTACTTAAAATACAATATTTATCTAATTTTATACAAACCATCATTCTTATTATGTAATTTAATTTATCAATAACAGAAAATTCAATGCATTATTGATCTATAATTTCATTATAAGAACACATTTTTATTTGACATCTCAACTTCAAAATAAAGTAAATATCTTATCATCTATTTATGAAAATTGCAAAAGTTGAGACTTTAATTTGACAAAAACCCTTATGGAAAAATATATGAAAACCCGCTTGCATACACCAAAATATCATTCTTAAATGATGTTTATATTTTAGGTGCTAAATATGTAAATTATTAATTTCTGGAATTATCTTTACATTATTTCAAATTTAATACCTACGTAATTTGTCTCATTTAAATATGGGAGAAAAGCAAATTTAGTCCCCAAATTTTCAGGTTTTGGTAAATTTGATCCATAGACTTTATAAATTTTGGTAAAACTAATTCCCGAAGTTTTAAAATTGCAAAACCAGTTTGAAAACCTTTTTTTTTACAAAATCAGTCTTCAAAGTTTTGCAAAATGTGACAAATTTAGTCACTAACGCTATTAAGAGTCCCAAAAGTTTGCAAAACGAAAACGAACGAAGGACGAGACAAATTTTCCTCGCTTCATAAACAAAAAGCCCTAACGGAAACATAGTTACACAAATTTGGCACCAATTTAGCCAACTTTCTGAAACTTCGGAGACAAAATTGTTAGTATATATAAACTTTGAGGGCTGATATTGTCAAAATCAAAGTTTAGGATCGATTTTACCACTTTGGGAATTTTATTTGCCAAATTAATCAAACTTCGAATACCAAAACTACCAAAATATTAAACTTTAAGAACTAAATTTACCGTTTAATAGTTTGGAAATTTAATTCGCTATTTTATACAAAATTTAAGATCAAACATACCATTTTTTCTTTAAATATATTATTTTCACGGCCGTTCGACCCATATTTCTCAAGGGTGTGGGCCATAAACATTGCTGCCAAGAAATTAGTGGCCCAGACCGGCCCAGTCAAACTCTGCATTAGCCCGAGTCATATTTTATAAGTAAATTTAGTTTCTATAATGTTAATGTTTTGACAATTTTAATCATTAAAAATTTATGATTCTAATAATTATGATCTTCAAAGTTTAATATGTATCGCATAATCCATCCCTAAAGTTTCGAATTATAGAAATTGAGATTTTCAGCCAAATGAATCTTGAGAATCGATTTTCCACACAGAGCTTAGTGGGGTTTAATACCAATGTTGATCTAGAAACTATTATTATAAGCAAATTCCACAAACAGTAGAAAATCCTTCCAACTTCCCTTGAAATCCAGTACACATGCGCGAAACATATCACCTATGGTCTAGTTTGTCCTCTCTGTCTGGGTATCCATATGTGAGTGGTATGTTGACTCATCATCAACCTAATTAAGGGATCCTTGCAAACTCTGCCATAATCTCGAGGTTAACATTGGGTCTCTATCTGATACAATGTTCGTTGGCACACCATGCAGCTTGACGATATTATCAACATATATTCTGGCTAGTCGACCCACCCCATCTGTCACCTTGACGTCTAGAAAGTGCGGCTTTGGTTAACTCATATAGTGTCGTTTTCCATCGAGTCTTGGGTAGCCTTACCACATAATTGATTTATCGAATGTTCCAATTGAAGGAGTAAATTTGTCAAAATCTTAAAGTTTGAGGAATAAATGTCTTTAAAATATCATGGGGATCAAATTTGTTACTTTTGGAGACTAAAGTTGTCATTTTCTCATTTTATGTATTTTGTATATTTCATTTTATAATTACAATTTTACACAAAATCCATATCATGAATACATTAAATAGTTATTATTATTATTATAATTATTTATTATAATAACAATGAAAATTATAATATTACATATTTATTATTTTAGGTGGGGTTGATAACTAAAAATCCAATTGAACACAATCTATATTAATGGAAATTGTAAACAATGGTGTTGTTTGGAAACTCAGTCTACCGTCCGGTGCGGTAAACGTACCGTAGTTGTATTATATTTTAACTAAACATCATTAATAACTACGTTCGTACGACCGTAGGAAACAGCGGTGGGTTCCCAGCTGATTTAACCCAACGGCCATGTGAACGCACCTACCAAATATCAATTTTACCATTGGTTAATTATAGTTTATTTTTTTAAAAAAATAATTTTGATTAATAACTTCTTATATTCTATCAATTACATGTTCAAACTATAAAAATATATATAACAATTTAAAAATATAAGTTTAACATAATGAATTTATCATAAAATAATATGAAATATAATTTTTAAGTTATAAACAGTTATTTAAAAATAAGAGCAAAAATGTAATTTTATGACATCAAGATCACTCTACCGCTGTTTCAAAAACTGTTTTTTAAATCAAGATCAGTTCACCACACCCCACGGTACAATCATATCACCGCTATTTATCAAATAATATTCCAAATGTGCCAATATCGTTTCTTGTCAAAATCATCTAATTTTTGCAATAGTACAATCGCGATAAAAAGTTTATTTTGATACACCTAAAAATATTACTAGTTACTATAGTACATTATAAAAATACTATTAAAAAAACCTCTAGTTTGAAATTGACAACTCTAGTTAATTAGACATGTGTTCAAAAACCGGACCGGCTTAAGCCGGTTTGGATCGGACCCGGGCCCAAACCCGGTCCGGTTGAGAAACACTCGCAAGTTTATAGAGAGGAGAGAGAAACCACGCATTTAATTGTATTATCATGTGGGATCCATAGATTTTATTTATTTTTTAAAAGCTATATCCCAACTAGAAGTTTCTAAGCAGCTCATTCCATGACTTCTTCTCTTCTCTCGGGACATTCTCTTCTTCTTTAATTATGTTATTTGCTTTCACTAGAATGGATTAGGTTCTAAACTTCAATTACTCGCTATTGTAATGGTGTTTTATAATTTCAATATAAAAATTTTATTTCAAGTTTACTCTTGAAAAAATATTAATTTAAACTAAATTCATAAAAATATTTAATAATATATACTAAAAAAATGTCAACTTTTCATTAATTGACACAAAATAATTAGTTATATGTTTCCCATATTCTTATTTTCTTAAAATTAAATGTAGAACACTTACATTTGTATGTAACTTAAATTAAATTAAATAATTTTGTATGGATGTGGGAAATAATTAACACAAAAATCGGTCTGATTTAGAGTTAATTATTTTTTATGCTTAAAAGTCCTACACACGAGAAAGATTCATATTTAAATTTTGATGACCTTGAGGTATTCTGTTTTTGAGCAACGATTTTAACGACTAATAAGTTATCACTTGTTGGTGTTACAAAATGGATAATGATATTCTTTTGAAATTTTTATTTTAGATGTTTCTATTTAATAGATATAAATACAATATACATAAGTTAAATAATTTAAAAAATATTAAATAATAAAAACGAGTCAAACCGGTTCTCAACAGATTTGGACCGAATCGAATGGATGACTGGTTCGTGTTTCCGGTCCGGTTTTAGAATATAGAATTAGACCATAAAATTGCATGACTAAAAGGGTAAGTGCCATGGACAACTAACTAGAGATTAGACAATCATATTTGATAACCAAAATTTAATTCACTTTCCACTTGTTAATTTTTATTGGATTTTTCAAATATAGGTATGGGAAATTATATTAATAATTACAACTTACGATGGCATGATTAATTACCTTATGACAAACACAGTAGGTCGAGTCAATAAACATAGAATTAAAATGACACAGGCAAGTTTTAAATAATTTTAATAGTTATTACAAAAATTGAGAGACATTTATTAAGATTTACTGATCTAGAAAGCGTGTACATTTAATATAATTGGTTATATAAAATTGTAATATATTATTAGGTTCAAAACATTTACAAGACTTGTTAATTTTATTCATTTAATCATATTATTGGTTCGTTTTTTTAAAAAATAGTAATTATTAAATTGAAATTGTCAATTTGTGATAGTTTTTGTATAAATTTTCAATTTTGACAGGAATACTAAATTTATGGATGATATATAGTTTTGTTGTATAATATATAATCTAAATAATTATTTTTAATCTAGTAATATTATACCATCCACATCAGTTATAAAATTATTATTGGTCTAATTTATAAGTGTTGTGATTCCCCAATTATTTGGTTTGACATAGTGTCGTCAATTTGATTCACTTCTATTATAGATTATGTCGCATTGATATTCTACCAATTCATTGAAACCTGGATTTCTACATATTATCGGAGCTTAATGGTGTGTTTCGAGTTGGTGTGTATCAATTTAGACAAATTATAGTTAGGGAGATATTTAAACCTCTCCCGTTCTGGTCTTTGCTTCTTACTCGACCTATCGGTCGAGGCTAACTGTTAATAGCCCACTCCCTTTCGGTCATTGTCAACTTAGTAGATAAAACTGATCGACTATGACTTGAGCACTACCGAACCTATTGAAGCAAATATGAACCGGATCAAGATCAATTCAACTTGAGAGGAGTGCTGATTATACTATCGAATATCGGTTATGAAAATCGAATTGTTATAGACCAATTCAACTTGAGAGGAGTGTTGAGAATACTATATAATATCGGTTATAAGAGATTTGATGACACAAGAATTGATTTAAGTCAGTCTTTTAATATGATAAATTTCTCTTATAAATTGGGATACACAAACCTTTTTGGTCCATTAATTATAAATTTTTACAAATAATTCAGTCAACTATAATATAACTTTCTTGTTCAAGACCAATTTTGGGGTGAAAGAAAGTCATTGCCCTATACTTGTAGTGAAATTGTTTAGGTCAATTTGTGATGAAATTGATAACTATAAAATTTGTATAAATACCATCTTTCTCTCAACCAAAACCACACAACTGAAAACTTGCATACATCTCTAAAAATGGGGTTCAATTTTGCCTTCCTTGTTTTGCTTCTGGTTTTGCTTCCATTAGCTTATAAATCAGAAGCTGCACAAAACTCTAATAATGCAGAGCTGATAGCGAGGCATGAGCGATGGATGGAACGCCATGGTCGGGTATACAAAAATGATGCAGAGAAAGCAAAAAGATTTCTAATATTCAAACGTAACGTGGAGTTAATCAATTCAGTCAACCGAGCGAACCTTACTTTCATGCTCGGTGAGAATGCGTTCGCTGATCTTACAAACGGGGAATTTCGTGCTTCAAGAAACAAGTATGTTAGAAATCATCCCCGGGGTAGTACTCCATTCCGATATGCTAATCTAAGCCAATTAAAACTTCCGTCGAGCGTTGATTGGAGGACGATGGGAGCTGTTACCCCTGTCAAAAATCAAGGAAATTGCGGTAAATCCATATTTCTTCAAATTGTTCATTTTTGCATGATCGAAAGGGTTGGGGAGTATAGTATGCAACTATACATAAGAAAAGTGAATCATATAGATAAGAAAGGGTTGTTTATTTTTGAATCATATAGTAAAAGACAAAGAATATTAATTAATTGTTACAAACTATTATATACTAGAGTAATTATATTTCTATAACGCCGAAGGACAAAATTTTCAACACTACTCCTCAAGTATTTGCCATTTGACCGGTTAAGACTTTTTTTCATTAGCTTTGATAGTTTTTGAGTAATAGATTAACATATTCTGTCACTTAGATCAGATGGATTTTTCTATAGTGTTTCTTGTCTAAACCGATTGGACTAGATTAAAACACGTCATTGTGTTCCGATACATGTAAAAAGTCATGATCCAATTGCTGTGGAGATGTCTATGTAGCACAATTTATAAGAAAAATTAACCATATTGTGAAAGGCATAAGTAAAACCAATTGCTAGTGACATTTCAACTCTTAAATTATAACAATTTTATTTCTATAATCTATGTAAGACAATGTTTTCAACTCTCATCTCAAATACAAACTTGTTATGATTCAAATTTTGTTCAATATGTTTGATCATTCTCGAATCATAGATTGATTTATTTTGTCCTTAAACCCGATGCAATTTTCTATAGAGTTTTTTTTGTTTAAATTGGTATAGACAAGTCCTAAACTACACTCGTGCTCCGATACCATATAAAAATTCATTATCCAATGAATCAAGAGAGTGTTCATATAAATAAGAGAAATTAATCATATCATAAAAAGAGTTAAATCAAATTACTAATGACATTCCGACTCTTATAAACTAAAACAATCATATATTCATAACTTGATGTTATAGAAATTCCTAAGCCTTAACAATTCAATTATACTATAATATGCTCTCATCTTTTATGTTAGTTTTTTGTATATTCTTTTCGAAGTATTCTCAATATTTGATTATTCAGGTAGCTATTGGGCATTCTCAGCCATAGGAGCTATCGAAGGAGCACATAAAATCGCAACATGAACCCTAATCTCGTTATCTGAGCAGCAACTCGTTGATTGTGACTACACAGACATGAAGAGTTTTGAAGGTTGTTTGCAGTTAGTTTTGAAGGGGAGGCGGAAGAGACGAAGAGAGAAGAATCCATAATTTCATAATATCACCAAAGTCACAGTACACAACACAAGTTTAGATCACATATTTAAGCATTATAAGTGACGAGGACAAGGATGTAATTTTATATTTTAACAAAAAACACCGATCAACAAATTTTATGTAACCTCCATCGGCATCACAGCTTCCCATCGACATGAGAATTCCGATAGTCACTTCCTTCTTCATGGTTGTCCTTCTTCCGATCGGAAACTTCCTCTTCATGGTCGTCTCAACAAGACAGTGGATGTAATGGTGAAGAACTTGAGGGGCATGTATATGAGTAATGTGTTGTGTTGATTGTGGTTGTATATATGTTTTATGATATAGACTTTGCTTCAGACATTCATTGCACCACTTACTCCTGTAAACTCATTCATTGCATAACCACGAAGAGAAAAAGAAAATATCAGAGCATAAGAACACTCCGAGTGCAAACAGAAAAACAGGCATTAAGTTTTACAGCAGAAAAACGATGTAAACAATCCTAACACAAGCATCGCATATTTAAAGGAAGTAATACATAAGAGTTTAACTTTGAAAAGCCAAATAACACAGAAAGGTGATAAGTTGGCATAAGTTTCCTTTTTCATCTTAAGCTGCAGAGTTTCTTCTTCCAAAGTTGCAGATATGCTGAAATTAGAGGTTGTTAGCTTGAATTTGCCTCTGTAGGATCAAGAAGCAGATCTTCGATTTGCCCAGACAGAATCAGAGCTTGAAGAGTGATTGCAGCATCATCTAACACTCCCCTTTGCTGTGGAATCACTATTCCTTCAAGTTTTTGAATACCACACATTTCTCGGAGATATTGAAATTGTTTAGGACGTAATGGCTTAGTGAGAATATCAGCAAGTTGGTCATCCGTTTTCACATACTTAACTTGAATAATACTATCCTTAACATAATTTTTGAAGGCATGAAAGTTAACACGAATGTGTTTTGTCCTTCCGAAGCTAACTGGATTTTCAGCCATGGCCAATGCATATTTGTTGTCTATCCAGAGTGTGATGGGAGACCTGAGTTTGATTCCTAAATCCTTGAAAACTTTCCACAACCACATTGCATGATTGGCGGCAGCAGCTCCTGCAATGTATTCAGCTTCGGCAGTGGATTGCGCAACAATTTCTTGCTTCTTGGAGTTCCAAGCAAAGCACCCAGATCCAATAGAGAATAGATAACCTGTTGTGCTCTTGATGTCATGTTTATCAGAAGCAAAATCACTATCTACGAAGCCATGCAATTCGATGGGACAATTTTTCTTGAATCTTATTCCATGAAACTGAGTTCCAGCCACATATTTCAAAACTTTGAGGGCTGCAGAAGTATGATTTTCATGCGGTTCATTCATAAAGAGAGATAGATAACTTACAGAGAACATAATATCTGGTCTCGTAGCAGCTAAGTATAACAGACTTCCAATCATTCTTCGATATAAATTGGCATCAGCCAGTTCTGAATCATCAGCTTCGTTAGACTTATGATCAGGACTTAATGGTATTGGCGGAAATTTCCCTTCATATATTCCGAATCTTTTGCAGAGATCAGCTGAATACTTTGTCTGGGAAAGGCTAATGTATTCCATTGTCTGATTGATTTCCATTCCTAAGAAATAACTCATCAATCCCAAATCAGTCATCTCAAAATTTTGCATCAAGGTCTCCTTCAGTTTGTCGATTTTCATTTTGTTGGCACCTGTGATCAGAAGATCATCAACATATAGTGATACAATAATAGCGACTTCATCCTTGCATTTTTGAAGATAAACAGTGGGTTCGTTTTCACTTCTTTCCAGGCCTAATTTCAGGAACATGCTGTCAATTTTGGAATACCATGCACGAGGGGCTTGTTTTAGACCGTACAATGCCTTGTGCAACAAATAAACATCATGCTCATGTCCCTTTTCAACAAATCCAGGAGGTTGTTCAATAAAGATTCGTTCTTCAAGGACTCCATTGAGAAATGCCGACTTGACATCTAGGTGAAACACATTCCAGTTTTTGCTTGCTGCTATACTAAGTAATAGCTTAATGGTGTCAAGTCGGGCCACTGGGGCAAAAGTTTCGAGATAATCAAGTCCTTGCAGCTGAGCAAATCCTTTAACGACTAATCTCGCTTTGAGTTTGTTCAGGCTTCCATCCGAATTTAATTTTGTTCTGAAAATCCATTTTACTCCAATTACCTTTTTGCTTGTAGGTCGCTGAACCAACGACCATGTCCCATGTTTTTGGATCATGTCCAATTCTTCACTCATTGCTTTCTTCCAGTCGGGGTTGGTGATAGCCATTTCGAAGTTGGTAGGTTCTTTTACAGAGATCATATTGCATGAGTCTAATATTCTGAATAGGCTTTTGTAATGCAGGGGTGTGTGATCAATGTTGTCATCACTGGATTCATCGTCACTTTCCTTGGCATCGGTTTCTCTATTCTCTTCATTTTCCGCATCAGATTCTTCGTGTGCAGAGGAGATGTTCAAGTCAGGCTGGGGTGAGAAAGAACCAGTTTCAGTCCCTGATGAGCTAGAATCCGCATTTTCATGCTCTTCCATTTGCACACTAAGCTTGTCATCAGAATTGTTACTGGATATCGGAACAAAGTGTGTCAAATTTTCGGCAGTTTCTATTGAAGGTTCTGAATTCTTTATTCCATCAGTATCCAATACAGCTTTTCCTTGCTCCCAATCCCAACGCTTGCTTTCATCTACCACCACATCTCTACTTATTATTATGCTCTCAGATTTCACGCTTAGGACTCTGTAAGCTTTCNTCTGTAATGTGTGCTGCTCCTTTAGTGAATTGGACCTAGCCTTGGTCCCGTGGTTTTTCTCCAGGTATTCCAGTTTCCACGTAAAATTTCCGGTGTCTTGAATTACGTATTTTAATTCCTGAAAATTAATCAACATCAACAGATTAGTCACAAATCATCACAACTTTAAGGAAGGTAAATTCCTAACACAACCTATTGAATAGATCATGAATATGTTATTTTAGACAACAAAATTATAAGTAGGTTAGTCTGAGAAATTGTTTTGGAAAATAGGTTATTTGAGAAAAAGCCCCGATATTTACATGTTCATAAATACAATTTTTTTCCTAATTTATTATCAACAGTTCAATTCCACAAATCCTCCATTGATGATGGAATCATTTAAGAAAGAGTTATTAAAGCAGAAGGCTACTGTGTAGTTGGATCCTCCTGGGCAAGTGAAGGTGCTGGTCTGATCATCTTGTGGGTAGCTGTAAGCATCGGGGCACCGCTGCTTGAAATACCTCGAGAAATCAGTCTGCTCATAGGTACCGCCAGTACAACAATATTGGGCTGTTCGGAACACCGTGCACGGATTGTTACATCCGCCAGGGACGCGAAGAACAATAGGGCACTCCTCGATAATGTCCGCCGTGCATCGGATTCTCTTGAAATTTAGGATTCAATGGGCCGGGAAGTGCAGCCCAGTCCATAAGAGAAATGAATCACATTGAAAAGATTTGGGCCAAGTCAATTACCCATGATATCACTCATCTTATAAACTAGACATTTTCTATTTCCACATCCGATGTGGGATATATTTCAACACTTCCCCTCAAGTCGAACTGGCCTTGGTCCGGTTCAGACTTGCTTCAATATGCTCGGTAGTGCTCGAATTATAGGTCAATCTATTTTTGTCGCCTAAACCCGATGCGCTTTTCTACCATAGTTTTTTTTTTGTCTAAACTGGTACAGACCAGCCCGAAACCCACCCTGAAACTCCGATACCATGAAGAACTTGAGGGGCATGTATATGAGTAATGTGTTGTGTTGATTGTGGTTGTATATATGATTTATGATATAGACTTTGCTTCAGACATTCATTGCACCACTTACTCCTGTAAGCTCATTCATTGCATAACCACGAAGAGAAAACGAAAATATCAGAGCATAAGAACACTGGAATAGCAAAACAGAAAACATACATTAGTTTTACAGCAGAAAAACGATAATACTTGATCCTCACACGAGCATCGCATATTTAAAGGAAGTAATACATAAGAGTTTAACATAGATAAGCCAATTAACACAGAAAGGTGAGAAGTTGGCGTAAGTTTCCTTTTTCATCTTAAGCTGCAGAGTTTCTTCTTCCAAAGTTGCAGATATGCTGAAATTGGAGGTTGTTAGCTTGAATTGGCCTCTGTAGGATCAAGAAGCAGATCTTCGATTTGCCCAGGCAGAATCAGAGCTTGAAGTGTGATTGCAGCATCATCTAACACTCCCCTTTGCTGTGGAATCACTCTTCCTTCAAGTTTTTGAATACCACACATTTCTCGGAGATAATGAAACTGTTTAGGACGTAATGGCTTAGTGAGAATATCAGCAAGTTGGTCATCCGTTTTCACATACTTAACTTGAATAATACAATCCTTAACATAATTTCTGAAGGCATGAAACTTAACACGAATGTGTTTTGTCCTTCCGAAGCTGACTGGATTTTCAGCCATTGCCAATGCTGATTTGTTGTCTATCCAGAGTGTGATGGGAGACCTGAGTTTGATTCATAAATCATTGAAAACTTTCCACAACCACATTGCATGATTGGCGGCAGCAGCTCCTGCAATGTATTCAGCTTCGGCGGTGGATTGCGCAACAATTTCTTGCTTCTTGGAGTTCCAAGCAAGGCACCCAGATCCAATAGAGAACAGATAACCTGTTGTGCTCTTGCTGTCATGTTTATCAGAAGCAAATCACTATCTACGAAGCCATGCAATTCGATGGGACAATTTTTCTTGAATCTTATTCCATGAAACTGAGTTCCAGCCACATATTTCAAAACTTTGAGAGCTGCAGAAGTATGATTTTCATGCGGTTCATTCATAAAGCGAGATAGATAACTTACAGAGAACATAATATCTGGTCTCGTAGCAGCTAAGTATAACAGACTTCCGATCATTCTTCGATATAAATTGGCATCAGCCAGTTCTGAATCATCAGTTTCGTTAGACTTATGATCAGGGCTTAATGGTATTGGCGGAAATTTCCCTTCATCTATTCCGAATCTTTTGCAGAGATCAGCTGAATACTTTGTCTGGGAAAGGCTAATGTATTCCATTGTCTGATTTATTTCCATTCCTAAGAAATAACTCATCAATCCCAAATCAGTCATCTCGAAAGTTTGCATCAAGGTCTCCTTCAGGTTGTCGATTTTCATTTTATTGGCACCTGTGATCAGAAGATCGTCAACATATAGTGATACAATAACAGTGACTTCATCCTCGCATTTTTGAAGATAGACAGTGGGTTCGTTTTCACTTCTTTCCAGGCCTAATTTCAGGAACATGCTGTCAATTTGGGAGTACCATGCACGAGGGGCTTGTTTTAGACCGTATAATGCCTTGTGCAACAAATAAACATCATGCTCATGTCCCTTTTTAACAAATCCAGGAGGTTGTTCAATAAAGATTCGTTCTTCAATGACTCCATTGAGAAATGCCGACTTGACATCTAGGTGAAACACATTCCAGTTTTTGCTTGCAGCTATACTAAGTAATAGCTTAATGGTGTCAAGTCGGGCCACTGGGGCAAAAGTTTCGAGATAATCAAGTCCTTGCAGTTGAGCAAATCCTTTAACGACTAATCTCGCTTTGAGTTTATTCAGGCTTCCATCCGAGTTTAATTTTGTTCTGAAAATCCATTTGACTCCAATTACCTTTCTGCTTGTAGGTCGCTGAACCAACGACCATGTCCCATGTTTTTGGATCATGTCCAATTCTTCACTCATTGCTTTCTTCCAGTCGGGGTTGGTGATAGCCATTTCGAAGTTGGTAGGTTCTTTTACAGAGATCATATTGCATGAGTCTAATATTCTGAATAGGCTTTTGTAATGCAGGGGTGTGTGATCAATGTTGTCATCACTGGTTTCATCGTCACTTTCCTTGGCATCGGTTTCTCTATTCTCTTCATTTTCCGCATCAGATTCTTCATGTGCAGAGGAGATGTTCAAGTCAGGCTGGGGTGAGAAAAAACCAGTTTCAGTCCCTGATGAGCTAGAATCCGCATTTTCATGCTCTTCCATTTGCACACTAAGCTTATCATCAGAATTGTTACTGGATATCAGAACAAAGTGTGTCAAATTTTCGGCAGTTTCTATTGAAGGTTCTGAATTCTTTATTCCATCAGTATCCAATACAGCTTTTCCTTGCTCCCAATCCCAACGCTTGCTTTCATCTACCACCACATCTCTGCTTATTATTATGCTCTCAGATTTCACGCTTAGGACTCTGTAAGCTTTCGAGATATCAGAATAGCCTAGAAGAATTCCAATTTCTGATTTTGCATCCAGTTTGACTCTTTTTTCTTTTGGCACATGTACATAGCCTATGCTTCCGAAGACCTTGAGATGGCTCACTGATGGTTTTGTACCATGCCACAACTCATATGGAGTGACTCCATTTGTAGCCTTTGTTCCAAGTCGGTTCAGCAGATATACAACGGTGTTAGCAGCTTCTCCCCAGAATTTTTGGGGCAGTTTTTTTTCGAGAAGGAGACATCGTATCATTTCCACAATTGTCATATTCTTCCTTTCACTTATCCCATTTTGTTCTGGTGTATAGGGGGCTGTAAGCTGATGAATTATACCCTCGGCATTGCATAAATCCTTAAGATCATTTCCAATGTATTCTCCCCCGTTGTCTGATCTTATCATTCGGACTTTCAGTCCACTTTGCTTCTCTGCCATAGCTTTGAACAGCTTAAAATAATGAAGGACTTCGGATTTTTTCTTCAGCAAATAAATCCATATGAATCTGGTTAGATCGTCTATAAAGATAAGAAAGAACTTGTTACCACTTTGTGTGAGTTCGTTCATATATCCACAAACATCGGTGTGGACTAAGTGGAGTTTTGTGGATCCTCTCCATTGACTGTCACCGAAGGTTTTTCTGGTTGCTTTCCCTTCCTGACAAGTAGCACAAATACCAGTATAGGCGGTTAAAGATGGTAAGTCATATACCTGGTTGTGAAGTTTGGTGATGGCAGCATGGTGGTAATGTCCAAACCGTTTGTGCCAGAGTAGTGTATTGTCAAGAGTCGTTAAACATACCATGTGATTATCAAGTGTTAGAGAAATTTATTGGAAACGTCCTCTTGTTCATTTTAGCTTGCAGAGCTGCTCCTCCTCGTATGTCCCTTATGAAGAAGGTTTTCTCTCTGAAGGACACTTCTAGGTTCTCATCATCCACGAGTTGGCCCAAACTCAACAGGTTATGAGGGCATTCACGAACTAAGAACACATTTTTTATGGTTATTCTTCCTTTTCCAGTGGAGATTTCCACATCCCCAACGTGTTGCGATCTTGTAACTTGGCCATTTGCAACTTCTATCCATTTTTCGCAGATTTGAAGCTTAGTGAAGACTGAGATATCATTTGACATATGATTCGTACACCCACTGTCCAATATCCACACATCTTTGCTGATTTTTAGTGGTTCTGTTTTGGTCATTAACATGAGATGCATGTTGCTGAGATCAGTCTCCAACTCGGTAGCTAGATTTGAAGTGAGGGGTTGAGTTTGGTTTGTGGCTGCCTTTTTTATGAGACACACTTTTTCGAGATGGCCAGATTGTCGACAGTAAGTGCATAGATTTGATGGGTGCCACCAACAAACCGAAGATTTGTGGTTCTTTTGCTTGCAGAAGTCACAGGGTGGATGCGGCCCTATTCTTTCTTTGGGTTCAGTATTATGATTGGCTGCAGAATACGATCCTTTCATCTGAGTTCTAAAGGCAAGCTCTCTGCCTTCAATCAGTCTTGAGTTCAACTTAGCTTCAGCACTGATAAGCATGTTCAAAAGTGCTTGAGGCGTGATATCCTGGA
>RWGZ01001789.1:0-27992 GCA_009725065.1 Utricularia reniformis | reverse complement strand
GGAGATGACATAATGCAATTAATTGTTAAACACAGAATGAAAGTTAAACTGATTTGCATATAAATGTATTGCAATTAATATCAATAAAGTTTCTAGATTTATTTGTTAACTATATGTTGAAATATATCCCACATCGGATGTGGAAATAGAAAATGTCTAGTTTATAATAGTAGTGATATCATGGGTAATTGATTTGACCCAAGTCTTTTCAATGTGATTCACTTCTCTTATGAACTGGGCTGTATTCCCCGGCTCATTGAATCCTAAATTTCAAGACTATAAACATTAGAACATATTCACCATAAAGCAAATAAAGCAAAATGAATTTAATTAATTTTGAGTTTAATAGAAAAAATTGCACTGCAATCCAAAGACATGTTGACTTTTAAACGGCGACACGAAAATTTAGTCCCAATAATTTCATTATTTTGGTAATTTTGATAATCAAAATTTTATGATTGTGGGAATTGTTCATCCTCAAAGTATCAAGATAGCAAAACCGATCCTTATAGTTTATAGGTTTTGTCAAAATCAGTACACAATATTCAGTCTATAAGAAATAATTGTTTCCCAAAGTTCTCAATTTTAGAAATTGAGATTTTTTGGCAAAATAAAATTTTGAGAACCGATTTTATCAATTTATGCATCTAATTTGTCAAATATTGAAAACTTTTATAATTAAATTTACCCGAACCTTAAAGTTTGAGAATTAAGTATCATTGCAAATTATAGAGATCAAATTTTCCAAAATTAAGAAAGTTTGTCCAAATTTTCTAATTTTTAAACAAAATTGTCCTACAAATTTTATTAGTCCTGAAATTTAAATATGATAAAATTGATTCAGAAACTAACAAAAAGCATTTTCGTTTTGATTTCTTTTGTATACATTGATTTAATAAAATGATTACCGTAACAAAATAATCAGTGTATCTAAAGGTTTTTACCAACGATGCTATTTAAACGTCTTTGACAAATACTATCAAATTTTAATGTTGTATAAAGTGATTTTACCAATATAATAATAAGTTTGACTAAAAGTGTAATTTATAAATCTTTAATCTAAAATTGCAACAAATTAAATTTTTTTGACAAAAATGACTAAATACTTTATAATATTTAGAATAGAAATCTTGATATTTATTTCGAATTAATTTTCATTAAAGAGAAAATATTAGTTTTACAATGAAATGCATTGAAAATATTTTTTAACTTTCCCTATTACTATAAGGATAAATCACACTTTATAATTTATAGTAAATTCTCATAAAAGTTTCACATAAAATGATTCTCATTTGACTATTCATTGTTTATACTATAGAATAGTTAATAAATTGGGGTTCTAAGATTCAATTTCGAAAATCAATTCCTCAAACACATTCATATTGTCGTAATACCTGCATAACATACCCACATATGGAAAAATGACTTTAAATATTTAACCAAATTTTCCACTTAATAATTAGTATCGCAATTTATGATAACAACAATCAAATGAAATTAATATTTGAATGGGTATAAATACCATACTAAAAACTGTGAATTTTGCACATTGCCAAAACATTATATTGTAGTGAATACAAAATGTCGACTTGTAACGGAGATATGTGTAGTGATCGCAAGTGTTGTGCATTAGGGAAGTACAAATACGAATGGCCTGAGTTAGTCGGACAACCTGCTGAAAAAGCTAAGGCTATTATCGTCAAGGACAACCCATTGGTTAATGTTACTATCATCACTCCTAAACAAATTGTTCTTGCAGATTTCTGTTGTAATCGCGTGTGGTTGTTTGTTGATGACTACTTTCGTGTTGATCGAGTTCCAATGGTTGGGTAAAAGGAAAACCATAAAAGTAAATGAAGTGTAATAAATTGGGGAATAAATAAAGAAGTGTTTTTCTTTTTATTGTTTCTGAATTTTTTTGAATTGAATGAATAATTCTCCATTTATTACTTGTGTTGTATTGTGTCATTGTATTTTCTTTGAAAATGAAATGAAAAGTATGAAGAATAATTTAATAAGATGCTTCTTTTATGAGTTATGTTCTAACCAAAGTTCTAGAATTTAATACAAAAATAAGTGAAATATATAATATTTAGTAGGTGAGAATCCTTTCGATCAAATAAATGATAAAAACCACATTAATGTTAGTCTTTTTAAATTCATTAGAAACATCAAGTTATTAGTTTATAATATGAGAACAAGATTTAGAAATCGAACTTGATACCAAAACAACATTAGCGTGCAATTTTGTGAATATACAAAATATTCCGATCGAACATTACCGATGTTTTCTTGGAATGGTCACTTTCCCTAAGTTAGAGACAAAAACGAAACCAAAACGACTTTATGGATCCTTTTATAATAATTTAATAGAGCATATAGATTCGGCGGTGGTAGAAATAAATTGTAACATATGACCAAGAGTTAAATTATTTGAAAAAAAATTGATGATACAAATATTTACAAAAAAGATTGACTAAATGGACAATCCTTATGTATTTTAAAAATTCATTTTGATAGTATAATACATTTTAATTATTACTACATAACACATAAAATTTTATATTCCTATTATAAAGTGATGCATAAAATGCATTCTTATTTGTATTCATAATAAAATAACATCAAATGGTATTTTAAATTACCAAATACATAACTAATATATAATGAAAACTATACATTTTAACGCTCACCATATTTTTAAAATGATATATATATTTTTTATTTTAAATTTCCCTGCTCCTTGCGCATCAATAGGGTGACAAAAGACCAGCCAACTTGACCGCAAATTTAATTTTATATATATGTCATATTAATCTAGTCTTTTAATACTTCAAATTAAGTAGATATTTATAATTATTATTAGTTATAGTATTTCATATTAGGATATATGAAATAAAAACTAAATCACTATTTATGATATATATGTATTTCTCTTTATTAAATTAACATTTGAAAGACAATAATTATAATCTATAATACATTAACAATCTTATTTCTATAGATAAGTGAACTAAGAATGATTTGCGTTTACTCTTGTGCTTCTAAAAAATATGAAGCATTTAAACAATTCAAGAGTTTATAGCTGGAATAGATCCAACACTTCGTATAATAAAGTTGTTTGGGAGCACATTTTAAAAATAAAATATTACAATGGACACCCTCAACAAAATCACCCAAGATCTGTGGAGAGTGCACATTTCTTATATTAAACCATCTAGATGATGTTTAATTTTATGATTGGTAATGTATATTGGGATTCACATTCTATGTATTTCAAATTCTGAAATTTGTTTTATTTTTCTCTATAATTATAATGACAAAACGTATTTTATTATTTATATTATCATATCTTTTTTCAAATAACATAATTCTCAATTAATTATTCATTGTTTACATTGCAAAAAGCTAACATTTTTGCGTTCTATGATTCTATTTGAAAATCAATCTAGAGACACATTCGTATTCTCATAATACATTTAGAACATACTCGGCATAATGAATAATGCATTTTATTATTTATCCAAATATTCCACTTAATATTTAGTCTTTCATTTTATGGTAGCACAAATCCAATGAAATTAATATTCGAAAGTGTATAAATATCACACTAAAATTATGGTTTTTTGACATTGCAAGAACGTTATATTGTAGTGAATACAGAAAATGTCAAATTCAGGAGGTTTTCCTACATGTACCAAAGGTGCATGCAATGATCCTAAGTGTTGCTCCTTAGGGAAATATAAATACGAATGGCCGGAGTTAGTCGGACAACCTGCTGGAAAAGCCAAGGCTATAATCGTCAATGACAACCCATTGGTTAATGTTATAATCGTCCCTCCTAAAAAGAATGTTCTTCTTTTAGATTTCTGTTGCAATCGTGTTTGGTTGTTTGTTGATGACCACTCTCGTGTTGCTCGAATTCCGATGGTTGGATAAAAGAATAACCCTAAAAGTACAACGTAATGCAATAAAAGTTATGTGGGGAAAGAAATAAAGAGGTGGATGTATTATAAATCCATCCATGATCCATACCATGTAGTGCTTGAATGTTTTTTTCGTTTTATTAAAGTTTTTGAATTGAAGCATAATAATTATCTATGGAGTGTTTTGTTCGGTTAATATAATTTTATCTTATTTGAAAATAGATTAAAAAACTATTAAAATCAACCGAACTAGTAACCTTTTTAGTTGGGGAAGGATAAAACATCTTCGATGGTAGTGTTTGAATACTATGCGGCATCGACTCGTCCGACCGATTCGTTGCGACTCGACTCGACACGACTCGACAAGAGTATAAGAGTCAGATTTTCGACTCGGCTAAGATTATTAAATAAAATCAAAATTAAAAAAATAATTGTTAGAATTTGTAGAAAGTTACATAAAATCAAGTTTAAAACTATAAATATTTATCAATTCATTATATAAGAAGATTTAACTTATAAAAAATGAATATCGTCAGTCGATTCTGTCATCTCCTCAAAAACAACCATTTTTCGGTCCATCATCTTTTGCACAAAGAATTCACAAGTAGATCAACAACATTAAAAAGTCGTGTAAGCACATAAGATATGTTTTCGATGAATAAAAAAATCAAATTAAGGAAGAAATCAAAACGGCGTCGTTTTGTGTCAAGTATCAAGAGTCGAAGCGAGTCGGAAAGTCCGACTCGACTCAACACGGTAAAATATGAAAAATTGAAGAGTCGGTGCCGCATAGTTTGAATACACTAATTGTTCAATCAAATAAGGGATAAAAATCATCTTTTATGTAGTCATAGAATGCACTATAATAATTAAGTTTTCACTTTAGAATAAGATTTAGGAATCCATATGGAGCAATTTTGTAATCATACAAAAATATTCCAGCTGAGCTCCCTATTGTTTTCTTGAAATCGTCAACGATTATTATTAATGCCTAATTGATAAAAACAATAATATTTTGAAAGATTAATAACAAAGAATCTAAAAAAGAATCTATTCTAAATTAACCAAACATAAATTATAAATATATTCGTACGAACGCATAAAATATCGGTGAATTCACAGTTGGTTTAATCAAGTATGCACCAGAACGCACATGTGAAATGTCAATTTTACCCTTGGTAAATTAGAGTTTAAAATTTTTTTATACTTTTGATCAATAACATCTTATATTCTATCAATTACATGTTCAAACTATAAAATATATATAACAATTTAAAAATATAGTTTTTGAAATAACGAATGTATCATAAAATAATATGAAATCTAATTTGTAAGTTATACACAATTAATTAAAAGTAAGGGCAAAAAAGTCATTTTATGAAATCACGATCATTGCACCGCTATTTCAAAAACAATTTTTTAATCACGATCACTTATATCACGTTCATCTCACATCACATTGCAGTCATCTCACCTCACAACTATTTATCAAATGATGTTCAAAACGTATATAACTACTAATGAGAAAACGAATATAAGCACTAATTGCTACTGTTGTGGTTCCTTTTTAGAGGGTACCAACAGTCACCGGATTCTGAAAATCGGTTTTATTTGTTGTTTGTGGAGACAACTTGAAATATAGAAAATGGAAAGAACGCATGCGATTTTAGTGTGGAAAAACCCCTTAAGAAAGGGGAAAAAACCACGTTGCCGAGAGGAGAACCTCCACGACAAATTCATTAATAAATCAATGAAATATACAAAGGGAATAAGAGCAGCGGAAAATGATATTACAACGGCTAGGGTTCCTCAAAATTGGCCTTATTTTTTCAGCTTATCTTTTAGCTCTGTATTTATAAAGGGAGAAACACGTGTGGCCACGTCCTGAAACCACATCTGACAATGTGTTTCCAAATGCTGGAAAGTGTGGTTGAGCATGAAGCATGGAATGTATGTTGATGGACCCAAATCCAGCGTGTCAGGCCTATGTAGTCTGCTGTGACCTACGCAGTTTGTCGGGATCGATCGGTCTGCTTGGCCCTAAGCAAGCTGTCGGGACCGATCGGTCTGCTTGACCCTAAGCAGTCTGCCGGACCGATCGGTCTGCTGGCCCTAAGCGAACTGCCAGGACCGATCGGTTTGCTTGGCCCTAAGCAGTGTGCCGAACCAATCGATCTATGCTGTTTGTCTGGATCGATCGCCTTAAGCTGTTTTCCAGGACCGATAGGTCTGTTTGATAATTTCAGCTGTCGAATCCTCGATTGAGCCTCACCACCTTCATTCTTGATTAGGACTCCTCGTTGGTAACGGGTTTAATGGTTCTCAACAAGAACGCATCCTTGGTACACGGTTTAAGGGTTGTCAACAACTACATATAAGATTGAAGGTTAAACTGATTTTTATACAACTAAATTTAAAATACATTTATATTAATATCAATAAATTTCTAGTTTTATTTGCTAACTTTAAACAATAAAGAATATTCACCAAAAAACAAATAAATCAAAATAGATTTAACTAATATAGAGTTTAATAGAAACAAATTGTAGCGCAATCCAAAACATGATGATTTTTAAAAAGCATTCTCATCGTGTTGATTGCAACATTTATTTTAACTTTTTTGTCTATATTAATTTAAATAAATTATTAATGTAGCAAAATAATCAGGGTATCTAAAGTTTTTTTACTAAAGCAGCTATTTAAACGTCCTTGACCAATATTATCAAATTTTCATGTTTTGTGAATATTTTACCAAATATAATAATTGTTTTGACTAAAAGTGTTATTTATTAACCTTTTATACTAAAATTGAAAACAATATTAATTTTGTTTGTCAAAATTTGCTAAATACTTCATAATCTTTAGATTTACAACTCGTCCAACAGAATCCAAATCTAGATATTTATGTCGTATTAAATTTAGTTCACATTAAATAGAAATATTAGTTTTACACTGAAAGCCGTTTTCCATTTTGTCCTCATATTTTTATTTGAAATATAATTTAGATTAAATAAAATTTACTGAGAAGAAAAACCAGTCTCTATAAATACAAGATAAAAGCTATGGTTTTCCACACAATAAACTGAAGAATAAAAGGAAGAAAAATTTCTGGCAGCATGTACCCTCCTTGTAGCGGCGGCGGATGTGACGATCGAGAGTGCTGCACCGGAGGTAATTATAAGTACCAATGGCCGGAGTTGGTCGGAGAAGACGCCGGAAAAGCCAAGAGCATTATCGCCAAGGAAAATCCACTGGTGACTGTCGTTGTCATTCCTTATCACCAGCGCATTATACTGAATTTTTGCTGCAATCGTGTTTGGCTTTTTTATGACATGAATCACCGCGTGGCCAAGGTTCCGATGGTCGGATAATGGGCGGGATAAAGACATATACGGTGGATGATGATTGACGTCTTTGTAACTTTATTTATAGGATAAGTGTCTTTTTTTTCAATTTCATTTGATTTTTGTGTTCTGGAATTTTATGATTCACTTTACATTTTTATCGTTTCCATAAATTAGCAATATTTACATCCATAAATTACGCTCCCCGCCGTAAGGAACTAAGTAACCAGTTGTGTTGGCGAATCATACATCAACTAAATAATATTTTTCTATAAAACAAACAATAAGCATGATTACCGTATAAAAGTATTGCTAAGTGTTAGTCGTAAACCTTCTGGTGGTTTTGGAAATTGGTATGTATCATCTTCAAGACATCGAGAGAGTATCATACTGTCATGTGTGATCCTTTCAGATCCAGTCATTACAAATATAAATCGCATGTTAAAGTTACAAACATCAGGAACATTTTGAGTTGATTCACATTTTCTTCCAATGAAACGAACTTAGTCACTCTCTGGTATAGAAGCGACAATGTGGGTCCCTTCGATAGCTCCTATATCATCTTTGAAATATGGATAATACTTGGAATTTGACTATATATAAGGATATACCTCAAAGTAATTTTCGTTTGGTATAACCCATTTTGTAACCATCCGAACACATGCCTTAAGTACATTATGAAAAGCTGTGTGAAATGTATTTGCTCTTCGTTAGAAAAACTTGTGCATATCTCTGTTTCCTTGTGTTTTTCCTATTATCATAAGAAACATAACAATTTCCTCTTCAACATTTATGTATTTTCTTTTGTTCAAACCAAATTCATTTACAAGTATGACACATAAGTATAGAAAAGTAGATGTGTACATCCTTAGAGATCTGTATGCTCTGACATCATATCCGTTCAACATTGACAGAAACATTGCCCACCGACACGCTAGACGGTCAAGTATTGGTTGCTTTCCCCATAAACGGTTATGGTATTTAGCGACTTGTGCAACAACTTCCTTATTCAATCCAAAATTTTTGCGAGAGCTTGAAAGACACTGTTTTTTATAATCACTAGAGGAACTATGAGTAGAATGAGATGAAAAAGAACTCATTGTAGATAACAATATTGTAAAACTATCCATGTGCACCACACTTTTATTGCAATGTTTTGTGTTTGTTTCATGGATCCCGATACATTTGTGTTTGTTTCACGAAATCTCCGGCAATTGTGCTTGTTTCACGGATCCCGATGCCAAAAAAATTAAATGGTGTGTTTGTTTCATGTGTCCCTATCATAATATAAAATGAGTAACATATGATAGGAAAAAACATTCACAACAACATATTCGTTACAAAGCATACGTAATGTAACAATTGTTTTCAAATACAATCTTCAAAACATTATCAAATACTGACACTTTCATTTCTTCGGGGAGGTGGAATCCGAAAAAAGAGATGAGTCATTGGAATTTTTTTCAGTGATGTATGATTCAATCCAAGTTAAACGACATGATTCATCAAGAATCAACATAAAATATTTCACGATAAGAACATTTGATGAATAACTTCAAACCTTGACACCATAAATGATCACCAACTAATAAATCGGGAATGGAAATGTAAAACTTCCATGCATTATTTGATGCTATACTACTTCAAACTGAGTAATTCTTCATGATCAAATTCTGAAATTTCAGTTAATCGCTCAACAGAAGATGTGATTCTATCGATATTGCTTCCGCGTCCTACTCTTCTTCGCTTTTGAGTAGAAACTACTTTCTTTGGATTAGGACTTCCTTTCTCTTGAGTAGAGATTACCGTATCATTATGATTGAATGATGATTCTTCATAATTAGGCTCCCTCGTAGAATTGTACTCATCAAATTCAAAGCTTACATCTTCCAATCCCGATGGTAATATACTTGAATTCGATGTGTAACAATGAGCACCTTAGACGATTATCCCAACAAACAGCTGCTCTTGCATAGCTGGAAATAGTGGTCTTTTGTGTCTAAAGGTTTTTGTAGCTGGATATCTTTACGAATCACATAATAGAAAATTCAATGTAATGAGAAAAACAAAAATTTTAAGAAATAATAGGTTTAGTATCTTGATCTTATCATCCCACCAATCGTTATCAGCTCATAGTATATTTGCCGCCTTATCCAAACAACACTAGTATTGGTATATAGTTTTTTTCACAAAGTTCATTCGGCTCGAACGTCTCTATACTTATTTTTTATCTATTTCCGGTTTTCAATTTATCTAAACAAAAGATGATGTACATTTCTATACGTAAATCGGTCCATTTAGCTTTTTATGGATAAATCGTGTCTTTTTTTTCCTTTGAAAGATTGGATTCCATGTCAATTGCTAATAAGCCTGAAAAATGTAAATGTATGACAATATATAGTAAAAATAAGAAAATAAACAACAATATTGATGTAAAAAAATCAACGAATGAAACCATAAAAAATAAGAAATAAACAACAATATTTATATCAAAAACTAACAAATGCAAACTACAAAAGTAAGCAACAAATTAATCCATTAACAATCAAATTATAATTCTAAAAAGTTCCTCTTACCATATATCGTATGAGCACTTTAATATAATGCAAAATATTAAACTATATTTCATCAAAAAACGAAAATGTAGACCTTGGAAGTAAAATATTCACAAACTTGAGTGAAAAGAGCCTTCATAGTAAAAAATATATATGAAATAAAAACAATGATGGTTGGTAAATATTATACTATAAACGAATACGAAACTCACAAAAATGAATACGAAAACTTCTATCTCAAACAAGGAACCTTGGACAATTTGACGATTTTATGAAGAACACAGAAGCTTTAGAAATTTTTTCAAAGAAATGGAAATCCCGATTAAGGTTCTGGAATGTGGAAAGGGAGTGTTTTTAAATTATTTATATTGAATTATAGGGTGTTTTTGTCTTTAACTAATAGTAAATGCATTTTAGAGTCTAGATCCACCTTCTTTGCATATTTTGCATTTTGTGTATAATTTTAAGAATGCAAAAGCCATATTGATTTTAACAAGAATGTAAATAGTATTATGTAAAAACTGTAATAATTCATTCTGACATCAAAATATATTTTGAGAATGTATGCAAAATATAACCTAAAAATGTAAAGTAAATCATAATATTCCAAAACACAAAATTCAGTATATTTAAATAATAATGTAATCAATGATTTAATTCATGTAATCCCTAAATGATAGATATTTTGGAGAAATTTTGGTAAGACAATTTAATACACAATTCATGAGTTAATTTTATTTCAAAATAAAAAAATCCTCTGAATTATTTTCTTGATAATTGAAATATAAAGTATCTAAAGTGCAAATTTCAACTTTAAATTAATTATTTAAAATCAATACTTATTATAAAATTCAGAAATAATCATTTAGTTAAAGTTCAATAATCAAAATATAATTATTCAGTGTTTTAAAATATTAAAATTTAGTATCTAATTTCGATTTTGGAATAATAAAATAAAATATAAATTCGATTATCAAAAATCCGAATTTACAAATTTAGGGTGAAATATGTTTTATCTAGACTGAAATTCATAAAAAATTCAAAATTTGGGAAAAAAATTAAAACATAGGATATTATTAAATCGGTACAAAATATATTTATTCAAATTATGTTAAGTTAATAGACATAAAGATGAACTGTCATCTAGTACTATGCATTATGACCTAAAATGAATCTACAACCATTTAGTTTTAAAATATATAAATAGAAAATCAAAATGTTTAATGTGAAAATAATATTAAATAGAGAAAATTATAAAGAAATTGCAGTGTGTAATTTAGTTCATGATTAGGATGTCTTTATCTCTCATCTCCTCGACTTAATATTATCTATCAAATCATGGTGTTGTTTGGAAGGACACTGCACCGTCCGGTACGGTGAATGTGACGTAGTTGTATTTTATTTTAACCAAACATATTTAACAATTATGTTCTTTTCACCGCATAAAATTACGATGGGGTGGTAGTACGTTTAACACAATGGTGGCTAGATCGTAGTTTGGAAATGACTATTATACCCTTCCTACATTAGAGTTTAAAATTCATTTTTCTTTTATCTTTGAAACTTCTCAAAGGAATACCCTTCCTACCATTACTTTCCTTTGCTAGAAAATTTAAGCAAGATAAACATTCAAGTTATGCATGAAATACATGATCGCATTGCACTAGCGGGGATAGGAGAAGGTCGTCGATTTATACAATTCACTTTTATTAATGTTTTGTTTTTTAATACTTTTGATCAATAACTTATTATATTCTATCAATTTTTTGTTTTTTAATACTTTTGATCAATAACTTATTATATTCTATCAATTTTTTAAATAAAGAGTTTATTATAAATCAATATAAAATATAATTTGTAAGTAATACACAATTAATTAAAAGTAAGGGCAAACTAGTCCTTTTATGAAATCACGATAACTGTACCGTTGTTTCAAAATAGTTTTTATAATCACTATCAGTTCATTTCACAGCATAATACATTCATCTTACCTCATTGCTATATGCGGTCCATTAATATCTCCTAAATTTTTTTCTCTATAACAAATTAACTCAAAGGTCGGATCATGCCCAGTTATGATCTAATTCACCACTCAATCTATCTAAATTCTAAATAGTTATTAGACAAATCCAATCCAATCACAACTAAGAATCTATGGGTTTTGGGTGGGTATAGTTTTTAAATAAGTACTGAAAATAATATGTTATTGGTGATTAGAAATCGTTGTGTCAACAAATCATACCGTAAAAATCAACAATTACTTATGATATCACTCTTATTATAAACTGTGATTTTTGTATTTCAACAACCGATGTGTGATATATTTCAATACTCCCCTCAAGTCAAACCGATCTTGGTCTGGTTCATACTTGCTTCAATATGTTCGGTAGTACTCAAATCATAAGTCGATATATTTTTGTCGCCTAAGCCCGATGCGCTTATCTACCAGAAATTTGTTTCTGTCTAAACCGGTATATACCAACCCAAAAATCCATCATACAGTTCTGATACCATGTAGAAATTAAGGATTCAATGAAGTGATACAGTATCGGTGTAACTGATCTATAAGAGAAGTGAATCATATTGAAAAGGTTTGACCAAACCATTTACTTGTGATATCACTCCCCTTATAAACTATGATTTTTGTATTTCCACAACCGATATGAGATATATTTCAACACGTACATCTTCATAGAAAGTATAAGAAAATGAGAATGAATGATTTTAGATGAGAAATATGCCATTTTCTATGATTAGTAGGATCTCGGTCAATTATACAAAAATCAGATTCAACCCAAATAATATGAGGTTTAAAGTAATACACATAAGAAGTGAGACATCCATATGGGGTTTAAGATATACACATTGCACATCCATATCCATTTATTTGCATGGGAAATCAAGTGATAATCTTCAAAAGATGCCCCTACCAAACACATCGCAAATATTTTCCAATCAATATCGATAGTCACTAGATTTCCCAATTACTTAAGAGTTAGGTCTTCAATATCACGAACTTTTAAAGTATCAATTGGGCTCCATAATCAATATCATGATTATGGAGCATGGTTGAATTGAAAGGAATAATAAGAAGTATAAGTCCTATTGGGCTTAATCAAATAACAATAATAATAATTTGATTTGTTATTCGACCATAAAAAATTAATAAGAAGTATAAGTCCTATAAGTCCCAATTATTTATAGTCGCCCTTGTTTATGTTTGTATTCATATTCATATTCGCGTTGGTATTTTATGTTAAATTATGTTTGAATCTGTTCGTTTTGTTTTCAAGTTCATGTCTGAATCTGTTTGTTTGAGTTTTTTTTCAAGTTCATTTTATTATTCGAACAAATACACACGAATGAGACGAACAATTTACATTTAAGAAATGTTCCAAAATTCTTAGTAGATTTTCACACATAGACATCCTAAAAGTGTTAAATTTCCAAACTAAGCAATTTTTTTAAAATCTATTGAATTATTAAACATATTTCATTATTTTATTAATATATTTTGAATAGTTAATTCTTAATTTATTAATAAAAATAAAAAAGTATAAAGAGTTTATTGCAGTTTTTTAAATTATTATAAAAATAAACATATTTGTAGCTACCCAAACTAGGATGCACCCGACCATATCTTGTCGACATGAGTCTGGTTAAACGAGTCCTTTTCGGTATTAATTTGAGAAATTAAAACTCGATTACATTTTAATTATAAATATTTCAAAAAATTTTAATTTTAATTTTAATTTATTTAGTTGCACTACTATAAAATGAGACCGGAGATTATTATTGTTTAACCCAAACTATATTATCATCATCAAATAGATCCCGATGTGTTTAGGTACTGATTCATGTATCACTTTATATTAGTTAAACTAAATAAATAAAAATATTTTATTATGAAGATATAATATTAAATTTTTCGAACTTGCACACGACTCGAACTCGATTAAATTGACTCAAACCACATAATGGGATTCTTGTCTCTATGTTTGTNATGTCGATTTGATGTAGATATAAATTTTGACTTGCTGCCCAGGCAAGTATTAATCGAACAGTTATGGCTTTTGCAACAGGGGAAAAACTTTATGTGTAATCGATGCCTTCCATTTGGTGAAATCCTTTTGCAATGAGTCTTGCCTTAAATCGGGCAATAGAGCCATCATGATGGAGCTTGGTTTTAAAAATCCATTTGCATCCGTTCGAGTGATGACCATGGGGCAATGGAACAATTGTCAATGTCTTATTCTTTTTTAGAGTACTGATTTCATCGTTCATGGCCTCAACCCATTCAAGGCGTGTGCTTGCTTCCGTATAATTCAGTGGTTCTTGGATTGTGTTCACATAATCGTTGAGCTAGGCTGGGGTTCGAGAAGGTCGGGTGCTCCTACGAGGAGGAGTATGGTTTGTGATGTCTGCAATGATATCTGGGGTGATGTATGGACTATTGTTCGATGGGGCTGTCGTGGGTGATCTAAAATGCAATGGAGATGATGGTGTTGATGGAATTGGTTCTAGAGAAGGGTGACTCAGTGTTGGGTCAAGGGTAATTGTGGAGAGGTAATAGAGGTGTATGTGAAGGTATGAGATTAACAGCAGGTGATTGATGAACTTGGTTAGTGTGAAATGGAAAAATATGCTCATAGAAGTGGACGTCTCGGGTGATGAAGATGTCATGGTTAGAGAGTTCAAGAACTTTGTATCCCTTTTTACCACTAACGTACCCGAGGAATACACAATTGTGAGCTCTAGGAGCAAACTTATCAAGATGGAGAGTAGTGTTCTTTGCGATGCAAAGGCATCCAAATGTTCTAAGGGAAAGGTAATATGGTTGGCGCCCAAAGATGCGAAAATGAGGAGTTTCCCAGTTTAATACAGTGGTAGGAAGTCAATTGATAATATAGGTTGCAGTGAGTATGCATTCTCCCCAATATTGCAGTGGAATGGAAGACAGGGACTGAAGGACTCGGGCCGTTTCGAGGAGATGTTTGTGCTTTCTCTCAACGAATCCATTTTGTTGAGGGGTATAGGAAAAAGAGGTTTTATGAATGATACCACGAGTAGAAAATAGTTGTTTACATTGGAGGCTTAAGAATTCAGCGCCATTATCTGAGCGGATTGTTTTAACAATGGCGTTATGTTGAGTGAAAGCTTGGTTAAGAAATATTTCAATTAGGGAAGAAGCTTGGGATTTGGTATTCATGAGGAAGGTCCAGGTTGATCGACTGTAATCGTCTACAAGGGTCAAAATGTAGCAGGCATCAGTGTTGGATGTGGTGCGATACGGGCCCCAGATGTCTAAGTGTATGAGTTCAAAGGGAAAAGAGGTATGTATGGAGGATGTATGAAAAGGAAGGCGCTGCTGCTTAGAGAAATGGCAGACATCACATGGATCGGTGGGAATGGATGACTCACTGAGTTGTAAGCTTTTGAGTACTTTAAAAGGGGTATGACCAAGTCTACAATACCATAAATGTGCATTTGGTGGAGAATGGAAGAATGTATTGTGTGAAAAAACATCAGTACATATTGCAGATGAATCAAATGAAGAAAGCAGTTTCGAAAAATGTTCTAATAACATTGTATCAAAAGAAGAGCTATCAAGGATGTATAAGTTTCCAACAATTTGTCCAATTGCCACTACAGACTTAGTCTTCCGATCCTGAAAAATGCAGTTAGATAGAGTGAAAATAACAATAATATCGGATAATGTTGTCAACTTATTGACAGATAGCATATTGAAATGGAATGATGGGAGATAGGGCACATTTTCCAGGTTGAAGTTGTGGTTTAGATTTTTAGCTCCGATTTCAGTGACATAGCATATAGTTCCATCGGGTAACTTGACTGGATTGGGGGACATTAGGTTGGTAAAATTACTAAAAAGGGTGTGGTTATGGAAAATGTGGCTAGAGACTCATGTGTCCACAATATAAAAACTTGAATCTATGTTATTTAGCACTTTAGTTGAAGGAATCATACCTACGAAATCAGTTTGTGCGAAGTGCACTTGTTGTGATGATTTTATGCCCTGCTACTTCAGCAGAATTTGTTGTATCTCTTGTAACATGTTCAGTCTAGAGTTATTGGGATGAGTCGGATTAGCCTCATTATCAGTTCCAGGTTGCATCAGTTTATTTATCTGTTGGTCATCATTATTTGTGGTTGGAGCCAGATTGGCAAATTCTCTTGGAACTCCTTTCCCTTGAGCATTTCGGAGGGTTTTGTACCAATCAGGTACACCTGTAATTAAGAAGCATCCATCCTTTGTATGTCTGGCACGTTTGCAATGTGTGCAATAAATATCTCCTTTTTCAGTTCCTGAATTATCAGCAATTGAGAATCTTGAGGAGGGCTTAAATGTGGTTCTCTTAATGTTTCCTCGGGCTAAGAGTGTTATGTATGCTTGTAGTGAGTTTTGTTGTATTCCCACAGTGATTCTCTCACGTTCAGATTGTAGAACCATTGCATATGCTTTGTTCAGTGATGGAAGTGGATCCATAATAAGTATTTGGCTCCTTGTAATTGAGAATTCCTCTCTAAGTCCATTAGAAATTGCAAAATTCTTGAGTTTGTTTGATATGTCAGAATCATCGACATTAGATGACAACCACATTTCTGAATTGCACCACACGTACAGTTTGGTAATGGAAGTGCTTTGTTAATATGCTCCCAAAGTTCAGAGAGCTTGGTGAAGTATTCAGCAACAGAAGAAGTTCATTGATTCAATGTGAGGACATCACGTTCTAGTTGGTATAGCAAAACTCCATTAGACTCTCTGAAATGTTCCTCCAGATCAATCCAGAGACGTCTCACTGAAGGTGCATATATAAAGGCGCTACATATTTTATTACTCGTATTCAGGATCCATGATCGGACAACGGAATCAATCCTTTCCCAGTGTGGAAAATCTGCTGAACCAATTTCAGGTGCACTCACGGCACCATCAATATAACATAATTTGAAGCGACCTATCAGCGCTAATCTCATCGATTCATTCCAAGTAGCGTAATTGATGCATCCGGTTAAAGGAATCTTTACCAGTAAGAGTCCTGAGTGATCCGAGCTAGCCAGAAAATATGGAGAGTCAATGGTCTATCCTTTGGGGCCATGTGTTTGATGCAGACTGTTCAGATTTCCTGGATTTGCTATGATGTTCGGATTTTCTGTGTTGTTCTCCATCGGTACAGGTATTCGATGTATTGCATTGCTTGATCGGGAAATTCAAAGATGATCGGTGGAGTTTATCGGTGATATCGCTCCGATACCATGTAGAGATCAGTATGGGTGAAAGCGGTTGTAAATTAGGAACTGAATTTCTTATTAAATAAAAATTTTATAGGTGTTTATATAAAAGTCCAGAAGTTAAAACTAACTTAATTGGTAAATTATCTATTAACTAATCTTAACATGATCCGACCAGAATTACAGGTGACTAATGTTGTGTATAGTTGGGAATATTTGTCAGTATGACTACTTATTTTTCGTGACTTGAAAATCATCGTATTAATTAACTCACCATTTTGAAAAAAGATATAAACAATAAAAATCAAATTTGGAGATTAAATTGACCTGAGCATCATTCTATTTGAAATATACACCTTTCAAATATGTATAGTTTATAATTATCGTATAAATAATTATAATCCACACATTTCAAATATTTAAAAGTACAAAAAACAAAAAACGGTTCAAACCCATTCGAGATCGATTTGAACTAGTTTGAACCGAACCGTTGAAAAAAAGGTTCATCTCATCTTGTCCGATTTTAGAACATAGCCCCAAATTACACCGAAAATTTCAGGTGTATCGATTTCGACCGGTATTCTGACAAAATACTAATCAGTACGGGTTTGAGTGGGTCGGATAGGATCTAATATTTTTGATTTACGGAAAAAGCTATAAGAAGTTTTAGAATTTTTTATTCTTATTTTTTGAATCATAAACAATATAAATTAAGAGTGTGTATTTTGTTTAAGTTATTAATTTAAATTTATTTTATTATTTCGATACATATCCGTTATACCAATAAAATGAACTTGTCAGGAATACCGGCTAGTAAGATATTTAAAACATTGATAAGCCCCTATTTCTTGTAGTGCTACAATCATTCCTCATTAACTAATTAACTAACAAGACTGTATAATTTTGAGAATGTAATGAATGTGTATATTCGAGAATGTGATTGTAATCTAGAAAATTCATTATTTATGAGTATATTCGAGAATGTGATTATAATCTATAAAATTTTGAAATACTATATATATATTCAAATTGAAATACTATAGTTTTGTATTTTTGTATTTTTAATTGATGCAATAATCTAATGTTATTTTATTATATTTTTTCAATATCTTTTATATAGTTCAATCTTAATTGTTTATGAAAATTTGTAATATATAGAGTAATTTCAATTATTTCTTACAAAATTCTTAGGCATTTGTTTCATCTTTCATATATTAATAAGCTTTTATCTTATATTTACTTTAATGGGTAACAAAATAATTTATTGATTATGAAACTATAATATAATTAAAATTTTTGAAAGTTTTACGGTTCAAATCGGTTCTTAATGAACAAGATATTTTCTGGTTTATAAAAATGGCCGCTTTAAAAACATAGGTAAAAAATGCTAATATTGTACAACTTTTCGTATTTTTCACAACAATAAACAACATTAATAATCAATTTATTTAAAAATACACTCGAAATCAAATAGCTACCGGTAATAAACTACCGATTGACAAATTACAATTCATCAAGAAATCCACATTTTCAATAAGATGACCATCTTTTAAATAATACTGCATGGTACCTTTTTTTGATTTACCAAAATATAAAACAATAGCGTTATGTGTTCTTTCTCTAACTCCAAGACAAATACAATGTTGATAGCAATACTCATACTCCCCTCTTCCAATTCCAATAGATTCAGTGAATCTATGAAGTATTCTCCATTTTCCTTTTTTATAAACTTGCACACTATTTATCTCATCATAAAGTACCAAACATAGATATTCATCGAACCTACCCAAAAACAATATTTCAGTTATTTCAACATTATTGACAGGGGTAAACATATATGTTTCACTTGATAAATCAAAACTTGTTATATAATGAGTCAACCCACATTCCACGTACCAATAAAATTTTCCCATCATATACCTCCATGACCAAATATGGTAAATATTGACTAAAAGATCACTACTCAATTTCCAAGCATTCGAGTTTAAACTATAAATAAACGTCGATTTAGTCATACTTTCATTGCTCATTGGTTTACACATCAAAACTATAATCTTGTAATCCATATTTGACTCATCAAAATAAAAACCAAACTGAAATGTACGCAAACCCGATCGGAATTCGTGAAGATAGGGCAAATTCTTAACTTGTCTAGTAAATGGATTCCATAAAAGAAAATTGTAAGAATCAAGTCGAATGCAAAAAATATTGTTGCAACATCCAACAATATAATGATTGTGGGGTAATGGAACTTCTTTAGGAAGACGAAAACTAATATCAGGTTCACACAAATAATACCTTTCCATACACTTGAATGGTGCTTGAGAATAAATCTTGATACACCCTCCTCAAATCACAATGATCGCCTTAATGGCGCCTTGCATTGAAACTTTTAGATGAGATATTGCGAAATATTCGCTATCAATCGATGAACACCATGATTTGCAAATAGATTTAAATTTGATAAGAGACTTTACAGGAAGCGATGCCAAGATCTTTTCTATGAGTTCATGCGATATATGCTTCTCGAACATCATCTTGACTTCTTACTTTACATGAAATTAGGAGACTTTATGTCGACTTTGAAGAATTTGCATAGAGTAATTGAAGTATTATTGAGAGGAAAATCTCCTTTGAGTTTGCTTTAAAATAAAAGTTGTAAATATGACTCTATTTATAGAAACGAGTCATTAGTTTTTAACCTAATGAACTCTAGAGATATCTAATATAACAAATCTTATATTATTTAGGAATACATTATATTTTTTAAACATATATTATCATATATTTGATTTATTCATTTTTTTATTCTCTCAGACTTTATACAAATTAATCCTAATATATTTATTTCATGATATAAATATTTGATTATATTGCAAAATCACATAGAAGATAATTATACGAATAAATATGCATGATCCATGCTNCAATTTGCAAAAAGATTTTACTTTCCTAATAATGCTTCAATAACTTTTATTAAATTCTTAAAAGTCCATATATAGTTTTGCAATTTAGTGTAAAGCAAGAAGCCAAGACATGAATTTTGTGAAGTATATACCGCAAGAACTCATCGAAAAGATCTTGACATGGCTTTCGGTAAAATCTCTTATAAAATTCAAATATGTTTGTAAATCGTGGTGTTTGTCGATTGATAGTGAACATTTCATGAGAGCTCATCACGAGATTTCAAGGCGAGGTGCCGTAAAGGCGATTGTCGTTATTTCAAATGGGTGTGTCAAAATTTATTCTCAAATTTCATTTGAGTGTATGGAAATGTATTATTTGTCTGAACCTTATGTTAGCTTTTGCCTTCCAGAAAAAGTTCTTTTACCTCACAATTATAATGTTGTTGGATGCTGCAACAACATTTTTTGCCTTAGGCTTGATCGTTACAATTTTCTTCTATGGAATCCGTTTACAAAGCAAGTTAAGAAATTGCCCACTTTATATGGCTAGAACATAATTCCTTATTTATAAATATATTCGAGAATATGATACCGATCTTGAATTCTATGAACACAAAAGGATAAAAATGTTTCATATACAAAAACATAAATATATAATTTCTAAATTATAAAGGTAAAAAACTACAGTACAAATATCAATTATTGAGTCCAAATAAACTACCAACCATGGAATTTGCATTCATTAAATAACCACATTCTTTGGTTATTTCCCCACTTTCATTGTAAATTGTTCTACGTATTGTTGCATCCACACCACTTACACAAAACATATTCATAATCCTTACTTTATGAAACTGAAATATAATCAAATGATCGGAATTATGAATCCATCTCCAATGGTAAATCGAATGATTCTCTTCTTTCGACATCAAACTTAAACACTTATCAACAAATGCATCAAACAACAATTCCCTAATCAGATCCTTATCTGAAAACTCAAAGATTTCGTATACTTCACTTTTGATAGATATATCAAATCTTGCTATGTAATAAATCCTTTCTATTATTACACACCAATATAATTTTCCATTCAAGAACCTGGATGAAAATAATTTGTTGAAATATGGCTACCCATTATCAATTTGTTTCCATGTATTAGATTTCAAACTATATACTTTAATAGTATTGTTGATGCCTTCTTGTCGTCTATTTCCTGTCAAAACAACTACCTTATAATCCATCGTAGACTCATCATAACCAAACCCATATTTGGATTTACGCAAATGATTTGGGGTATTTGCGATCTAAGGTAGTTTCTGAACTTTTCTAGTGGCGGGATTCCATAGATAAAAATTGAGTAAATAATTTCTAATGCAAACGATAATGTTGCAACACCGTATATCATTGATTCTAATGTCGGGTGCGTCAGGGAGTGGGAAACAAATCTCAGGATCATTCGTATATCCTTTGCTTTTGAAGTACGATCGAAGAGAATAAATTTTCATGTACCTTTCGGAAAGTATTGTGACGACGGTGGTTCGGGTAGCTACCTGATATTCATGTTCTTGATGAACTTTGATGAAATACTTGTTTTCGATTAAAGAATGCCATGACTTGCAAACGCACTTGAATATTATGAGGGTTTTCACAGAAAGCTTCTTCAAAATCTCCTCTTCGAGTTCTTGCAGCAAGTACATCGTACCGGCCATGTCTTCCTTCTTCCTCAACAAACTAAGAGATATTATAAAAGATGCATATTTCTCCTCCTCTTGCAGTCCAATATAAAATATTGTTTGAATAAATATATATTATCAAATCTAATAGATTTTAGGTATAGATATCATATAATCTAAATAAATACATATCCTATATAAAATTTGAATAGTTTTATTTCATATAATGAGTTAATAATTACACTAAATTATACTATCATTAATTAAAAAGAAATTTGACATATTCAATATGAAATTAGAAATATTCAATTTATAAATAATGTATAAAGAAAATAATGTGTTTAGCTCTCAAAGTTTTATAATTTTGTTTATTTGCTACTCAAACTATATAGCATTTATACTTTATCAAATTTGATTTTTTGGCAAAATTTATTATCAATTTCCCTGAATAACATTTCCCACAATTTACACCCAAAGTTGGTGAATTTTTGTAAAAGTGGTATTCGTCTAAGTCTAATGTCTTTTATTCAAAATAAAGATTTTGTTATGTGGGTATCAAATTAAAATTTAAAAAGATTAATATATTAATTTTTATTCGAAAATAATTCCGTGAACACAAACCTAATAGTCACCCATACCTAATAATATTTATACAGGAAATAAGTTTTCCTATTTTGTATTTATTATTTGGAGATATATTTCTCAGACCATCTCCAATGGTACACGTGATTATATGGAAATATGGTTGTGGATCTCTTTTGGCAACCGATATGACAGCCGAAGTATTGTATGGCTGCCACGTTGGCATTATCATGATTATAAATTTTGAAAAATATAACATTAGCCACGGTCTAATGAGAGATAATATTTCTCTATTGGATTTATATTTTTAAAAGTATTTTTTAATATAATATATTATAACAATATAAATTATTAATATTAATAAATATATAAATCAATATATTATAATTAACATTTGCAAATTATGAGGGAGGAGCCTCTTTCCACATTTATCGGGTCCTGGACTTTCGGACCCAAGAGTGTGGATCATGCATATTTACTCTTATAATTATCTACTTGTGATTTTGTAATATACTCAAATATTAGGCTTTATTTGTATGTAGTTTAAAAGAATAAAAAATATGAATTAATCAAATATATGATAATATATATCTAACAAATATAATGTATTTCCAAATAATAGAAGATTTATTATATTAGATATCTCAAACTTTATTATGTTAAAAACTAATAACTCTCTTCTATAAATAGAGTCATATTTACAACTTTATTTCAAGCAAAACTAGAAGGATATTTTCCTTCCCAAGAATACTTCAATTACTTTATGCAAATCTTTCAAAGTCGAAGATGAAGTTTGGGAAGTATATACCGCAGGAACTCATAGAAAAAATCTTGATATGGCTTCCTGTAAAATCTCTTATCAAATTCAAATCTGTTTGCAAATCATGGCATTTATCGATTGACAGTGAATATTTCACAATAGCTCATCAAGAGGTTTCAAGGCAAGGCACGGCAAATTCGATTGTTGTAATTTCAAGCAGGTGTATCAAGATTTATTCTCAAGCATCATTCAAGTGTATGAAAATGTATTATTTGCCTGAACCTGATATTAGGTTTTGCATTCCTGAAGGAGTTCCTTTACCCCAAAATGATTATGTTGTTGGATGTTGCAACAACATTTTTTGCATTCGACTTGATTCTTACAATTTTCTTCTGTGGAATCCATTTACTAGACAAGTTAAGAAATTGCCACCTCTTCCCGATTTCCGACCAGGTTGTAAATTCAAGTTTGGTTTTGGTTTTGATAAGTCTAATATGGATTATAAGATTATAGTCTTGATGTGTAAACGAATGAGCAATGAAACTATGACTAAATCGACGTTTATTTATAGTTTAAAGACGAATACTTGGAAATTGAATGATGATGTTTTAGTTGATGTTTACGATATTTGGCCATGGAGGTATATGAAGGGAAAGTTTTATTGGTACGTGAAATTGGGCATGACTCACTTTGTAGGGATCTTTGATTTATCAAGTGAGATATATGTGTTTATCCCTATCATTAGTTTTTGTCCGGTGGAAATATTATATTTGGGTATGATCGATGAATATATATGTTTGGTAACTTACGATGGATTTTTTCATGGGATAAAAACTGTGCGAGTTTATAAAAATGGACAATGGAGGTTAGTTCATAAATTTTATAATTCTATTGGAAGTAAAGGAGGAGAGTATGATGGATATTCCTATCAACATTGTAGTTGTATTAGATTTAGACGAAGAACAATAACAAATGAGGCTATTGTTTTGTATATTCGTAAATCAAAAAAAAGTATCATACAGTATTATTTGAAAGATGGTCATCTTATGTCAAATGTGGATTTCTTGATGGATTCTAATTTGTCAATCGGTAGTTTATTACCGCTAGCTATTTGATTTCCAGTGTATTTTTAAATAAATTGATTATTAATGTTCTTTATTTTTGAGAAAAATACGAAAAATTTTATAATATTTGCATATTTTACACGCACACACATATATATATTATATAAACACTAGTAAAAATCCAAACTATCAAATTAACATATAAATGTGATTTATACAACAAAAATGTCATTACAAATAATTAGTATTTACATAAAAAAACAAATATATATAATTTTTTAAAAAAATTAAAGTGTACGGTCATTGTTGTATGGATGTGAAGAAATATAAAAATAAAGAATTGTGATATGTACAAAAGAAAAGTTGATGTGTTGGAAAAGAATTAAGTTTTAGGAGCTAATATGGTTGGAGATACCTTAGGCTAAAGTATAATATTTAGAGATGGAAAAAAGTTTTCCTATTTTTAATTTGGAGAGATATGTTTGAATCTTAATTATATGCTCATTGTTAAAAAGTACATATTCATATGAAATTAAGAACTTTTATTTATAAAATGAGTGATATTATTAATAATTTATATTACATATTATGTTTTCATTTGTTTGAAGAATTTGAGTATATAGTACTTAGGGTTGTTATTCGATTCGAACGAATCGAACGCGCTGTGTTCATGTTCTTTCATATTTTTATTCGAACGTGTTCATATTCATTCATATTATATTTGAACATGAAAATATGTTCGAACATTGTTCAAATTATTAAGTAAATGTTCATGTTCGTTCGAATAGCTTGTTCGAATATGTTTGTACTATTTGTGTGAAATTCATCCAAAATGTTCTTCATGTTCTAACTAATTCTCATTTTCTGTAGAAATTAGTTCTTCATAAAAAAACAATAACTTCATCCAAATGGTTCACTGACGGTGATGAACGTTCGTCTTGCTCCAATAAAAAACAATAACTTCATCACCATTTGAAATTTTGAGAGTTTTTTAGAATATCAAATTTTTCTCTTTTCAACCTTTTGAATCAAATGAAGAATTGAGAAGTGATTACCAACCACCACTAGAGTCAATGATTGAAAATTAGGGTTTTATAAAGGTTTTTAAACTTATATACTATAATAATCTATTAAAAAAATTAATTAAAATAATATATTTGTTCATGAACGTTTACATTTGTTCACAAAAATGTTCGTGTTTGTTCAAATTATAAACGAACAAAAAATAATGTTCGAACAATGTTTCTATTTTTATTCGAACGAGCGAACACGATCACATAAGAGACGAACACATATTGTTCACGAAATGTTCGGATCGTGTAACAGTTCTAATAGTACTCTTCTATGCATGATATCAATTTAATACTATTTATCTATTGAAATAATCATTAAAGAAAATTTATGCATACATATATACAATATAATTAAATACATACCATTTTCTTATCATGCATTTTTACTCGTATCATTAACATTCTATTGCAATATCATTAATATTTGATTTTGAACATGAAAAATATATACTATGCTGAATTTGGATAAATCAGAAAGAGTAAAAATTACGATTTTAATAATTTGTGTATATATATATATAACAAATATATTATATTCCCATTTAAATAGAAGATTTGTTATATTAGGTATATGTTATAAACTAGATGACTTCTATCCTTAAATAGTCATATTTTCAACTTGCAAAAAGATTTTACCCAATGTTTTCACACCGGCCTGGAATTCTGTACCAATCCGAACCGGTATGAGCTATACAACCGGTATACCATACGGTATACTGGTCGGTACCAAATATTATTATTATTTTTTAAAAAAATATTTAATTAGTTTTTTATGATCGAATTGAAAAAAACCCGAAATCGACCCTAATACCTGGTATCCAACGGTACCCAAAAAAATATTGATCAAGTGCGGTATTTGACGTACAGGACGGTATACCGGCAGTATATCGTCCAGTATGAAAACATTGATTTTACCTTCCCAATAATACTCAATAACTTTTATTAAATTCTTCAAAGTCTACATATAGTTTTGCGATTTCATGTAAATCAAGAAGCCAAGACATGAATTTTGTGAAGTATATACAACAAAGGACCTTATCGAAAATATCTTGACATGTCTTTCGGTGAAATCTCTTATAAAATTCAAATCTGTTTGCAAATCGTGGTGTTTTTCGATTGATAGCGAACATTTAACGAGAGCACATCAAGAGATCTCAAGGCAAGATGCCGTAAAGGTTATTGTCGTTATTTCAAATGTGTGTGCCAAGATTTATTCTCAAACTTGATTTGAGTGTATGGAAAAGTATTATCTAGAAGAAGTTCCTTTACCTCACAATTATTTGTTATGTTTAGAACATCGGTGAGTGGTGGGGTATTATCACCATATCGGTGTTCCAATTAATAAAAATCAAATATCAATATAAACTGCGTTTATTTGAAGGTCAAAACATAGATCTAATGGCAGTAGGTTTCCCCAAACGGTCACCAAAATACATTTTGTAAAATTTCATTTTCACTCTTATTAAATTATTGTTTATTCTCAAATTAATTAAAAGTGTGGCAAAAAAGTCATTATATGAAATCACAATAACTGTGTCGTTTCAAACATAATTTTTTTAAATCACAATTATTTATACCACGATCACATCACATCACAATTTAGTTGTCTAACATCACCGCTATTCCAAACATATCATTATGTTGTTGGATGGTGCAACAACAATTTTGAATTAGGCTTTATCTTTACAATTTTCTTCTATGGAATCCATTTACAAAGCAAGTTAAGATATTGCCCACTTTTCCGGATTTCGGAGAGATTTCGGGTGCATACAAGTTTAGTTTCAATTTTGGTTTCGATGAGTCTAACATGGATTATATGATGATAGTTTTGGTGAGTAAACGAGCAAGCTATGAAGCTATTACTAAATTGACGTTTATTTATACTTTAAAGTAAAATACTTGGAAAATGATTAATGACGTTTTAGAGAAAATGTGTAGGATTTGGTCATTGGGGTTGGGTTTATGATGAGAAAGTTATATTGGCACGTGAAATTTGACATGATTCATTTTTTAACTAGCTTTGATTTATCTAGTGAAACATATGTATTTATCCTGATATTTGACTTTGGTATGATAGAAACATTATTTTTGGATATGATCGTTAAATATCTTTGTTTAGTGCATTACTATGATAATTCTAATGAGATAAATAGTGTACGAGTTTATAATAAAGAAGAATGACTTATTCTTTATAGATTCGATAATTATGTTGGAATTGGAAGGGGAGAATTTGATGGATATTCCTATCAACATTGTATTTGCATTGGAAATGGACTAGGAACAAAAAATGCTATTATTTTGTATATTCGTAGATCAAAAGAAGGTATTATGTTGTATTATTTGAAAGATAGTTATTTATCGCATATGTTGATTTCTTGATGAATTCTAATTTGTCCATGGTAGTTTTTTATTGATAACTATTTGATTTCGAGTGTATTTTTATATAAATTAAGTATTAATGTTCTTTATTGTTATGCATATATATATATATTAAAATTTTGAATAATTATTACTAATATCAGTATTTACTATTTAGTGTATAATGATATTAAATTTTTAAAATTTATTGTATAATTATTGATTATTCATAAGTGTGAATCATGCTACATAATTTTTTCTAAAAATGGATAAATTCATTATGATTTATCAATTTTACAAAAAGAATAATGATCAATCAATAAACCTTTTATCTGATACAAAATGATATTATAATTGTATTTTTATTAGTTGTATTAGAGATTAATTATTAACATACTTATAATCTCATTGGTTGTTGTATAATTCTAATGTTATTATTTACGTACAAAAATGAAATTATGGAGAAGATTTAAAATAAATGGAAATTTTAGAAAATACTA
>RWGZ01001787.1:0-28107 GCA_009725065.1 Utricularia reniformis | reverse complement strand
AGGCACGCCGAAGAGACTCACAATGTTCCTCCATATAAAATTTCTTATAGCTTTCTCATAGATCGTGGGAACGGCCTATGCTTCGATCCACTTAGAGTAGTACGCCACTATCACAATACAAATTTTGCGTTGGCAAACTAATCTAGGAAACGGTCCCAGAATATCAATATCTCATTTGTCAAACGGACAAGGGAGCGAGGTTACTGATAGAGGAACCCCCGGTTGCTGTGGGACCAAAGCATGATACTGGCAAGTAGAGCAATGCTTTGTTTATCTTTTGGCATCTTTCAACAAAGTTGGCCAAAAATATCCGGCTCTAATGATGCGATTGTACAAAGAGCGAGCACCAGAATGCAAGCCGCATGCTCCCTCATGAACGTAAGCCATGAAGGCCTTAGCCTTGGCGGGAGCCAAACAATTCAGGTGCTGGCCCTCAAAACTCTTTTGAAAAGTTGGCCATCCTTCATCATATACCTCTTGGCCCGAAGCTCGATCCATCTAGCTTCAGAAGTATCCTCTGGGAGGAGGCCATTTGTCAAGTATTTGATCAGATGATCCATCCATGTAGGTTCTGGTTGCACGTCACCGATGTTCAAGGATTGCAATTGGTAAGATAAGGCCCCAATCTCTTTGATTGTCTACTCTGTAACGGGAATATCAACCGAAGGGTGGTCTTGTATGTGGACCGATATTGTCCATGGCTCAACTAAGGGCATACTCGCGGCCAATCTGGCTAGGGCATAAGCCTCTTTGTTTTGTTCTCGCGGGACATGGTCCAAGGAAAATTCGATGAACTTTTTCGATACTTCAGTAACCTTGGCATGGTATAACCTCATCATAGGTTCATGAGTATCAAACCTGCCCACAAACTGTTTCACAACCAACTTGGAATCAGAAAACATTCGAACCTTTCCCACTCCCGTCTCTCGAGATAGGTTCATCCCAAACAACATTGTGTACCTGGGAATAAGAATTTAACTGAATTGATTACATCCCCCTATGCCGTAGTGAAAGTAATGCCAACTCCCTTTCCTCCGAGGGTTGATCCATCTACAAAATCCGTCCATCGATCGTCTTCCTGATTCATGCATATGGCCGATAGGGTCATTTCAACGACGAAATTAGCTAGGATCTTAGCCTTGATAGCTTTTTGGGACACAAATTCAAGATACATAGCACTAATTTTGATGGCCCACACCAACAATCTCCCCTTCAAGTCAGCCTGATTCAAAACAGCCTTAAGGGGTTGGTCAGTGTATACGTACACCATCATGCCCTCAAAAAAATGCTTCAGTTTGGATATGGCCTTCTTTAGCGCCAACATGAATTTTTTCAAAGTCGTGTATCGGGTTTCAGCCGACACCAAAAAATGAATCACATAATAAACCGGCCTGTGGATATCGTCTCTTATGGTAGGGCAGCGCTAACACAACCTCGGAAATGTCCAAGTATAAACCCAGGGGCTCATCATACGTCGGGCTAACCATCACTGGAAGAGAGATCAGATACGTTTTGATTCTGCAAAGGCCCGATCACACTCTTCGGTCCACTCCATCGAGCTTGCTTTTCTGAGCACTCTGAAGAAAGGGAGGGCCCGATCCGTAGATTTTGAAATAAACCTACTCAAAGCGGCCAATCGACCGGTTAACCTTTGGAATTATCTTTTATTCCTCGGGGATTGCATATCGATGATGGCGTGAACCTTCTCCGGATTAACTTCTATGTCTTTCTCAGAGACATAATACCCCAAAAATTTGCACTTAGGATCCCGAACCAACGCTTGTTCGGATTCAATTTTAACTTATAACAAACTTCGAAACAACGAGACAAATACAGAATATGATCTTCATCATTTATTGACTTAACAATCATGTCATCAACATACACTTCCATAACATGACCTATTAAATCCCTAAATATTTTATTCACCAAGCGATGATACGTTGCCCCGCATTCTTTAAAAAAAAGCCATCACCTCATACCAGTAAAGGCCACCTTCGGTCATGAAAGCAGATTTCTTTGGATTTTCCTTGGCCAAGAAAATTTGGTGATAACCCGAATACACATCCATTATGCTCATCATCATAGTTCCGGAGACTGCGTCCACCAATCGATCAATATGAGGCAACGAGAAAGAATCAGCCTCGCACTTCTTATTCATATCGGTAAAGTTGATGCACATCCTCCATTTCCCGTCAGCCTTGGACACCACTATGGGATTCGCAACCCACTCAGTGTAATGAACCTCTCTAATAAATCATGAATGTAAGAGCTTGTTCACTTCGGTCCTAATCACTTCGAGTTTTTCAGACGAATAACGCGTCCTTTTTTGCCGAATTGGCTTAGCTTCGGTTGCAGTAATTATCCGATGCTCACTGGCAGATCGGTCAATTCCCGGAACATTGCAAGGGGTCCAAGCAAAGATATCCACATGGCTTCGTGGCAAGTGGATGGGTCCAAGCAAAGATATCCACTAATTAAGACCAACCTTATCCTTGGTCATACTACCTCAACCAAAAAAACTTTATGCCTTAACTAGGTTAGACTTCAACTTAACAAATCTCAATTAATCATGCATAAAACATAATTACCGAATTAAATCTGTATCAAATAAATCTCCACGGGATGACAATTTTTACATTATAAGAAAAAACCTTAAACTTTTCCAAATCAATAAAATTTCAAAATCAAAAAAATTTCGGAATCTAAAATTTTCAGATTCTAAAGGATACCGAAAGATGCCGTAACAAACTCTAATTTTCAGATTTCAAAAAATCAAGAAAATCTCGACTTTCTCATAAGAATTTAATCTCAATAACTCAACAGATGCTCCGATACTAATTGTTAGAATTATTGAGAATAAAGATATAGAATTCAACAATTTCCTGGATAAATTGGAATCAATCGGATCTCACTAAATAACAAAGTAGTCGAGTAGGTCAGTAAATTCGATGGCGGGTCTTCCGCATCAATATGTATTTCGTGGAGAAGTTCTTTAGGTTTCTCCCAGTGTCAATATCTCGATGAGATTGAGAATAAATCTGAAAGAGTATGTATGATTTGGGAACCACGACCATATTTATAGACGGCAATTAAGGTTTCCTACCTCAGCTCATCATAGAAGTAGAAGCTCGATAGTCTCTATACAGTAAAAACTCACACCGTTTAAATACTTTAAGTGCAATTAATTTGATCACTTTTAATGGACTTATAAATAAGGCAATTCTCAATACATAATTATTTACATATAAGCTCAACGATAGATTAATAATCCAATAGGAAGCACTGTTACTCTTGGACACACTACCTTACACTTGGGAAACACTATTAGTAAAACTGAGTACTTCTTAACCATTGTTATCCTCATCGGTACTTGTGGAAAGCCTTCTTAATGAAGACGAAATAAGGCATGATAGTTGAAAAGTCGGCCGCGGGATGTTGGCTACAGCTACAGATCAACAAAGTCGGGGGTCATACCGATCGGGACACCAGAAAAGAAACAAGTCACGAGGTTGTGACAAACCAAACGAGACAAATCTGAATGGGGAAACAAGAGTGTGTTATCATTCCGAGATGATCATTCACCTGAAGAAGAACATTGTCCACTACAAGGAGTCACAAGAGATACATCAGAAAAACAAGGATACCGAACATGCAAATATGGTCGGGTCTTCCAATGGAGACGATCTTATTGTTTTATCTATTTAAATACTTAATGTATCTCAATAGAGTTTGGATGAGTGAATATTTGATTTAGATGTCTCCTATCATACGACACCAAACCAAAGAAACTTTAAAACCTACAATGCCGATGACTTGGGTAGGGTGCAAATGGGAATTCATGTACCTCGCTAATCGAGGGATCATTAGTATTGAGGTGATGACAAACTTATGTATGAAACTCGTCCTTCATGAAGTAAGGCATATTCCTACCCTTCATTTAAATCTACTCTCTAGAGATGTGTTCAGCTTTCAAGGCTACACAAGTGTGTGCGAGAACAGCTTGTGGAAACTTAAGAAATGATCGATTGTAGTTGCAAGCGGGATGTTGGAACGCATTGTGTACCAAACAAAAGTGTCAATTGTGATCTATACCATGAATTGTGGTCTCATGCAAGTTAGAAATCCCTGAAGAGTAACGGCAGCAAGTGATTGAGTTTACCACCGTAGAATATGCTATCTTTTTTGACATTTAGCTGAGACTTGCTACATCTAGGACCAATGAGATGTGATACTTGACAAGGGATGGTCTTTTGCCGAACGTGAAATTTTTTTGTTCTAAGTCGATGTGAAGATTGTCTGAAGGGAAGCAACACATGGTTGTTTTTTAAGTCATGTCGATATGTATAGTGATGTGTGTGGAGAAATAGATGTTGAGACATTGAGGGGTAAGAAATATTTTGTTTCTTTTGTAGATGATGCTACATGAAAAGCTTGGATAGATCCGATTAGAACAAAGGATGAAGCATTTATCAATTTCAAAAAATTCCACATGACTGAGAGAGGGATACTAGCCTCAAGCTTGTTTGCTTGAAGAGTGATAATGACGTTGAGTATACGTCGTCGACAGAATTTAACATTTATTGTAGAGGAAACGAGGATCATACATGAGATGGTAGATCTCGGTACACCGCAACATAATGAAATAGTTGAATGATTAAATATATCCTTGTTGGATAACACCAAATGCATGTTGGCCACCGCTATGCTGCATAAATGATTATGGGGAAGCAGTGCTAACTGCATGTTATATGAGAAATAGATCTCCATCAACATCTATTGAATTTAAAGACATCATAGTTTACAAGGAAATGCAAAAGAGGAGTTATATATGAATCAACCTGGGCGATTTGTGAAAAAAATGGACATAGGTAAAGGACAGATTGAGGAGAAATCTCTATTGATTCAAAAAACACCGAGACAATGGTATATGAAGTTCGACAACTTCTTGTTATAGAACAAGTTTGAGCCATCGAAGGAATACCATTGGTTATAACTAAAAACCTATAACAATAACAAGTTTGTTCTGATATTAATTTATGTTTATGACATGCTATTGATCAATTAGGATATGATACTGATCAAGAAACTAAAAGTTGAGTTATCATAAGCATTTGAAATGAAAGACTTGGGACTGACCAACAAGGTTTTATGGCGATAGAAACAGAATTGTGAAGGAAATCATCATTCACCAACAAAGATATGTTGAACAAGTTCAACATACAAAGGATGTGAGTGTACCGTTGGGAACTCAATTCCGATTGAGTAAGTTCTTGTACAACCAACAAAGTCTATCAAGAATAAATGTCTAGCGTGCCATATTGATCACATGTCGGTAGCATGATGTATTTGATGATTTACACAAGACCTGATATTTCCTTCTCGGTAGGTATGATAAGCAGATATCTATCAAACCTTTTGTTAATGCATGATTTTATGGTGATGGGTCAAACCGGACGGGTAGGATATGTAGCAGGATAATGATTGGCATATCTGCATACCGATCGGTATAACATTACATCCGATCAATAACGATCAAAACTCGTCATGGTGTCTGGATTGACTTGTGTTCGTAACAATCATCATTCTTGACATATGATCGACAATGGAATATGTGTCGGCCGATCGACACTATCGACAGAAATGTAAAAATGTCAAAGATGTCTGTGCCACCAATCTCAGACGGCTGATGAGACAAAAGAAGATTTGATAAAGATTTATTGATTAAATAATCGTCTCCAAACTCCTATAAAATGAAGGCAGATGCAGATGAAAGGGGAGGCAAAAGCATCTAAATTCTGTACTTTGTACTCATTTCTGTTAGTGATATCTCCTCTTCGGTTTGGTGTCCCGTGGATTTTTCTCCCGGTTCTCGGGTTTCCCACGTATAATCTCTTGCGTTTGTCATTACGGATACCGATTACCAGCGGTTCTCACATATTATAATCTCATAATATTAAGGAGTAGTTTTTACCCTTAACACATTGGAACATACCACTAGAAGTGTCAATAAAAAGTCATCCACTATAGAACGTGTAGCGATAAATCATGAGCACGACTTGATGAAAATTGATTCATCATCAACGGCCGGGTCAATGGTTTTGTGTCGGGCAGTGCCAAGTTTTTGTTATGTTAAGGTTTATTAAATTTTGGTTCATTCAAATAGATCAACAATTTTCATTCAAATGTGTAGTCTTTTTCCCATTTCAACTTTCTAATGATCGATTTTTGTCTTGTTTAGATTTTGATTTCCAACCAATGCCAACGGGGAACTCCGAAGTTTTTTGCTAGGATTTATATTATGTTTTGATTAGGTTTGTGTATATGTCTAAATTTCGGATATTGATTCCAATTCAAAGTACTTAATTTTCTCTAATTGAATTGATGGATTGCATGATTCACTAGGATATGTCCAACCCAATGCATTAGGTACATACGTGATTCGGTGCATAATTATTTTTTTAAAAAAAATATAAATTTATAAGTGAGACAAATAATTTGAGACATTTAATCAAACAAACTTTACAATAAAACTTAATACATCCCTAAATTGATTCTTGACAGATTTGGGTGAGTCAATCAGTAAGTTGTGTTGTTCGATTTTTGAAGGCAGCTCGATTTTCCTGAATTGTTTGATATTCCTTGCTGGAAATTGGAGTGGTAGTTGAATTTAGCGCTTGAGGGATATTCATATCAGATGTCTGTGCTGCATCAAATGTTCAACAGGGGAATTTTGGGAGCGAAGTGGTATGGGTTTAATAATATTCCATTTCCTAAGTGTTTCTTCGCATTTACATTGAATAATATCTGAATTAGATCGATTTTCTGTTCTTAGTTTTATTTTCCCCTTTCATGGTTGCGGGGAGGATTGAGATTTCTTTCGGAGATATATGATAACAGGATTCCGGATTTTTAGGGGTTATCTTTGAGTTTAATTATCGTGCTTCTAAATTTCGGGTTTCTTGTGAAAAGCGGTAGTCATCATTACTCTTGATTATTCACGAAGCAGTGTTTTAGGCCTAAGGTGTCTGACAATTTTAAAGTTGAAACGATGATATTTGAATGTGGTATTTTTTGTTGTGGATAGCATATTCTTATTAGAAAATAGATAGGAAGATTCATAAAGTATTCCCTTAATTTTGGGGCATTTTTTCACAAAGTTTGTTTATTTGGAGTGTGTTTGCAGCAAAACATGCTTAACTTTGGCAATCTCACGAATCAAACTTTTGCAAAACAAGAGAGAAATGAATTTGAAGCTTATGAGAAAGGAGATTGCTGAATTTCTGAAGGCTGGTCAAGAAACCATAGCTCGGATTAGAGTACTGTAACTGTCTTACACTGGCTTTATTTGTTCACTAATGCCACCATTTTTTTTTGGTTTTAATGATGTCTTTTTTTTCAGGTGGAGCATGTCATTCGAGAACAAAACACTTGGGAAGCATATGAGATATTGGAGTTGTTCTGTGAATTTGTTCTTGCCCGCGTCCCTATTCTTGATAGCCAGAGGTGAAACACTTTAAATATTGTTAAAATAAAGTGTTTTCTGGAATTTTTATTCCAAAGGGGTTAGAAACTTAGAATACGCTGTGTGTTCGTGGAACTATTGGACTAGAAAATAAGATTGCTGAGTAATTTTATGGGCAATGCTCATTTTCTTTTGTTTTGTGACTAGAAGCTTAAATTTGGAAAAGGATCTTTAAGCTCCACGAATATTACATAATCTCTAAGTACGATGATTAGTGTCATTTGTTGTGCATATCATTGCATTATTACTATCTGAAACAGGGAATGCCCTACTGAGCTCCAGGAGGCAGTGGCAAGCATAATATTTTCAGCTCCAAGATGCTCTGATTTGCCAGACCTATTGCTAGTCCGGAACTTACTTGCTGCAAAATATGGAAAGGAATTTGTAGCTGCTGCGTCCGAGCTACGCCCTGATACCAGTGTCAACCGTACAGTTAGTTTTTGTTTTTTCGATTTAGCTACGCACACCCTGGCACAGTTTAGCTGGTTCACATGTTCTTAGTTCCTTTTTATTACTCTTTTAGCAGCTGATCGACATTTTTGCAACTTTTCAGATAGTTGAAAAGCTCTCTGTTGGTGCTCCATCTCCTGAAGCGAAGCTTAAAGTGCTGAAGGAGATTGTACAAGAATATAACATAAGCTGGAACTCCACTAATACCGAAGCAGAATTCAGCAAAAAACCTGAAGATCTTCTGGTAACGGAATAACCGGTTTCTTTGACATACCTCGACTATATTCAAAGTCCTGATCCCATTCCTATTTTCTACACATTTCAGAATGGTCCAAAGCAAATAAATATACTACCTCAGTCACAATCAAGGCATAAGACTAGTGAAGATTCATCAAGTACATTGCCATCTCCTGCATTTTCAAACAGTAATATTGGTAAAAAGTCTACTCCTGAGGCTCTCCGGATAGTCGAATCGGATCAAAACAAAGTCTCAGATTCTCAACCATCAGATGCATTGCAAAAGGCTCGTGCTGCTATTGCTGCAGCAGAGCGTGCTACTGCTGCAGCTCTTTCCGCTGCCAAGTTGGTAAACCCCTTGAAATCATAGCATGTAGTATGGAATTGAATGAATCTATTTGTTCGGCAAATAAACTAACGTTACATCCGAGGGCTGAACCCTGACATTCTGTGTTATTAGGAGCACTTATAAGTTACACACACACACGCATTGTTTGAACTGTTTCAATTTTCTTCAAGTTTTACAGCAAATATGATGTTGAAGTTGCTCTTTTAGCTGCCATTTGAAATCAGATCGACATTCCTTGGTAAGAGACTGGCCCCTCAATTCATTCATTCTGATCACACTTGTCCGTTCATTATTGGATGAAGGAGTCATAAAATAAATATATTTTGATCATTTAATTACAGTTGAAAAATAGACTTCTTTTTTAGTGTTGCTTGTGGATATGCAACACTAAAAAATGAATATTTTCGGGTCCAGTTTAAGCACGATGGGCTCTAGACTATGCCAAATAAATATTCAGGAACATTCTAAGAGCTAAATCATAGAACTTATGGATAGTTATTCTAAATTGCCCTAAATCTATTTAGATCATAACTATCAAATATTGACCAGAAAACAAAGAAATCTTATCATGTGCGAAAGATTAAAAATAAGCATGTGAAATACTAATATAATTAAAAGATGATTTTTCCTCAATTAGAGAATTCTATAAATCTCACACTTGTTCCTAAAACCTAATAAGGCAAAGGATAACACTAGCAAAGTGAGTGTGAAAGTTGTGTACCAGTTGTATTTTTTGAAGATAAAGTGAATTCATTCTAGTGGTGGCTTGCTTCTCATATTCCCAGTTGGGTTTCTACATTAAAATCTTCTTTTGCAATTCAACAACACATAAGAAGCAAATCAACAAGAATCACATAACAAATCAAAGGNCAGAGGACAAGCACAAAACGATATCTTACTGTTCACATAGCACAGTGGGCGTATAAAGAGGACACTTGGGATGCGAAGTAAAGGATCTCTTCCGATTCTCCTTGCAAGCTCTCTTACTTAGCCATCTATCGATTTATTTTCGATAAGCTTTCTTCCCCTTATTGTCTAAAGAACAAACATTGTATTTGTGATTAGCACCTTATTTATTGAATCGACTAAGGGCATTTCCAACTCTTAGTCAAGTGGTTTAGGCAATAAAGTTATGAATTGAGTAAAGTTATAATGGAAGTTATAATTCGACAAACCTGCACAAACTGCACAAACTGTCCGAGGAGGGAATACGACTTCTATTAGCACGTATTAACTTTTTTGAACAAACCTGCACAAACTGGAAGCTGTTGTTAGGAAAGTTATAATGGAAGTTACGTCGGAGAGGAGTGGAACAGAACCACCGTCTATCACAAGCCCTGTTCCAGCAAGCAGAGGGTACGAAAGCAACCCAGACGCGCAGATCTCCGATGAAGAGGATATTATCAGGCGCGGAGTAACAATGAGGAGGCTGAGATACAAATCTACTCCACCTCCTCCAATTAGAACTTCAACTCCCGTTCCTGGAACGGACCAGGAACAGATGCAGAAACGCATCGACGAACTTACCAGGGAGTTGGAGATCCTGCGAACGCAGAGGGATTACAGGCCTAATCTGGGGCGCAATCCTGGACTATTTGATCGGGCCATGGATGCAGGATGATGATTGGTGGCATAATTTGCATATAGCCAGACATCATCCCAGCAATATGGAGGTGTCTCCGCCGCGTTTGGAGATTTGATGCTCCTTTTTTCTAAAGAGATCTGGGCGGCAGTACCTGATCGATACTACCGCAACCCCCAAGGGTTGTCGGTATTCTGAGGCGACAGTGATCCGATCGATCACGTCACGGATTTCGAGCTGAGGATGGGGACCTTTCGACCCTCTGACTCACTGAAGTGCCACATCTTCGCGGCAGGGTTGCAGGGCGATGCCCGAACCTGGTTAAAGAACTTACCGGCCCGATCCATACAGTCGTATGGTGGATTCATCCTAGCTTTCTCGGAGTAGGCAGGAACTATACGACTTGAAGTATATCCCGTCAAGGATGGATCTCCGTTCTTTTATGGAGAAGTTCAACAGAACTGCTCGGGGTATCAAGTTGGAGCTCCGAGACACAATTGATATCTTACAACAGGTCTTGGGACCGTGCTGCCTTTCGGCCAGCCTTGTGAAGAGCCCACCGTCCACCTTGGGAAACCTCGTTCATAAAATCAACAAGTATATCAAAGTGGATGAAGCGCTGGGAGCTGGATATCGAAAGCCTAGCGGGAATTTTGATCTCGTAGGCGATCATAGGGTGTCTTACCCAAAGAGGAAGCCGCGGGAAGTTGCGGATGTGGCTGAAAAGAGTGTCCCCCCGAAGGAGGACAATCGACTCTATTGCGAGTTGCATCACAACCACGATCACCCGATGCTGAAATGTCCGCTACTGCGAGAGACGGTAGCGGCAATGAATAAGGAAAAGCCCGATCATAATGATCATAGGGGCAAGCGAGCGGACTCTTCCCGAACGAGCCATCAAGGTGACGATCGTCACAGGCCGAGGGGGAGAGATAATCGGGGCCAGCCCCGACACTACAACGATTGGGCAGGAGACCGAAGGTCCCCTCAACCCGAAAAGGATAGAGGCAGAATGGTCAAGAAAACCGTGGACAGGGCCGAAGGAGGAGATGGCGGGGCCGAAGGACAAAGCCCCGCGAAACGAAGGTGAAAGGCGAGAGCAGCCAGCTCCCCCATGTGGGCACCCAACCTCCCCCGAATGAGGAGGTGCCTAAAGAAAGAGAGGTCTCCGGAGACATTTATGTTATCTCTGGCGGAATAAGGATTAATGAGTCAGTCAGGGACCGAAAAACAGCAGCACGTGAGGAGTTTCCCGAAAGCTCCGAATCTGTGGCGCTGGTCAAATATGAATCGGCTGAGCGGTCCTCTACTTTCGGCAAGTGGTTGAGGGGTCCTCTACCTCTACTTCCGATCAGTAACCCCTTCTCGATCGTCTTCAAAGGTCAAATATGAATCGGCTGAGCGGTCCTCTACCTGATCGATGTCACCTTCACCGCAGCCGATCGAGAAGGGGTTACCGATCCATGTGATGATACCCTCATCATCACTTGAATCATCGCTGACCGAAGGTCCATAAGATTCTGGTGGACACCGGGGCTTTATGCAATCTGATGAAGCGTGAAGTGGCTGAGATGCTGGGAGCAGCGGCTCATGATCTCCCTATCGCCAACATAACCCTTTGGGCATTTGACCAGAGGAGTGTCATCCCATGCGTGAAAATTCTTTTCCCGGTCACTTTGGGGGAGCCAGGTAGGGACCGATCGGAAACCCTGGAGTTTATAGTCGTTGAATCCGGCTTACAACGCCATTATTGGACGGGTCGGCCTCAGTAAGTTTGAGGCGATCCCTTCTACGTACCACAAGATGCTCAAGTTTCCCTCCACTCATGGAGTGATTTCTGTCAAGGGGAACCAGATAGTAGGAAGAGAGTGCTACATGAGCTCGTGCCGAACCTTGGCACCAATCAAGAGAGCTCAGGTAGATTTGCTCAAAGAGCCCCCGCACCCGAGGCAGGCCATGGAACCCCTTTGGGTTCAAGCTTATCAACTTGGTTGAGGATGACTCAACCAAGACTACTCGCAATGGGGGCACATTTATCCCCGACCTTCGAAGAAGAGCTAGTCCGCTTCCTGAGAAGCAATGTGGACATAATCGCTTGGACCCGGACGATGTGCCGGGAATTAACCTATCCGAGAGTGAGCATCGGATCAACACTGAGCCCAGAACCAAGCCTATTAGGCAAAAGAGGAGACGCTATTCTCTCGAGAAGATTTAGATCATCCGGGCCGAGGTGGACAGGTTGCTGCGGTCGGGTTTCATTAGGGAGATTCACTACACTGAATGGGTTGCGAACCCAGTGGTGGTCTCCAAGGCAGAAGGAAAGTGGAGGATGTGCAATGATTTTATCGATGTCAACAAGAGCTGTGAGTCGGACCATTTCCCACTTTCACATATTGACCGATTGGTGGATGCTGTGGCTGGCAGCACTATGATGAGTACCATGGACGCTTACTCCAGGTACCATAAGATCTTCCTTGCTAAAGAAGATCAAAAGAAGTCATCGTTCATGACAGAAGACGGTGTTTATTGCTACGAGGTTATGCCTTTCGGCTTAAAGAACGCCAGAGCAACATACCAAAGGCTGGTCAACAGGATCTTTAGGGATTTGATAGGCCACGTTATGAAAGTGTATGTTGATGATATGATTGTCAAGTCCATGAATGAAGAAGATCATATTCCTTATTTGTCTCGTTGTTTCGAAGTATGCCGTAAATATAAGCTCAAACTAAATCCGAACAAGTGTTGCTTCGGAATTCGAATTGGAAAATTCCTCGGATATTACGTTTCTGAGAAAGGAATAGAGGTTTATCTGGAGAAAGTACATGCAATTATTGACATGCAACCTCGAGAAACAAGCGAGAATTTCATAGGCTAACTGGCCGATTGGCAGTGTTGAGCAGGTTTATCTCTAGATCCACGGACCGGGCTCTCCCCTTTTTTAGGGTATTAAGGAAAGCCAGCCATCTTTGCTGGACCGAAGAGTGCGATCGGGCATTCTCCGACTTGAAGTCTTATCTGAGCACTCCTCCTGTGATGGTGAGCTCGACTTGCCATGAACCCTTAGGGTTATATCTGGCCGTATCAGAGGCCGTAGTCAGCGCAGCTTTGGTAACCATTGGGGATGACGTTCACCGACATGTCTACTACGTGAGTCATTCCCTGGTACCAGCCGAAACCAGATACACTGCCTTGGAGAAATTCATACTGGCCTTGCAGAAAGCTATATACAAGCTTAAGCATTATTTTGAAGGCCGAAAGGTTTATGTGTATACTGATCAGCCTTTGAATGGAGTTTTGAGTCAGGCGGACTCCAATGAAAAGTTGGCCAAGTGGAAAATCAAGATCAACTTCATGTATTTAGAATTCTTTCCCGAAGAGCGATCAAAGCTTAAATCCTCGCGGATTTCGGGTCGAGATGACCCGATCAGTCATATTTCTGAACCAAGAGGACGACCGATGGGTCATTTATGTTGATGGATCAACCTTCGGAGGAAAAGGAGCGGGCATCACCCTTACTACACTTCAAGGCGACGTTATCCACTCCGCGGTCAAGTTCTTGTTTTCATGAACGAACAACGTGGTGGAATGCGAGGCCGTGCTGTCGGGGATGACCTTAGCCCAAAAGATAGGAGTTGCTAAGACGCGAATGTTCTCAGACTCCAAGTTAGTGGTGGAGCAATTCGCAAGGCGATTCGAAATACATGAGCTAACCATGAAACTATACCATGCAAAGGTCCTAGAGATGTCAAAAATGTTCTGTGAATTCTCACTTGACCATGTGCTTAGAGAACAAAATACGGTGGCCGACGTGTTAGCCAGACTGGTTGTAGGCTTACCGGACATTGGACCAGGTACAATATCGGTCCATATTCAGGATAACCTTCGTTCGAAATCTCTGTGACCGAACAGTCGTTTGAGGAAGTGGGGGCTTTATGCCATGAACTCCAGGACTTATTCGTTTGATCAAGTGGAGACCACGTGGATGACCGCTTTTGTCAAGTATCTGACCGATGACCATCTACATGAAAATGCATCAAAGGCCATAAAGATTGAGACTCGGGCAACACGATATGTGCTAAGTGACGGACATTTATTCAAGAAAAATTTTGAAGGACCGCTCTTGCGATGCTTATCCCCTATCGAGGCTGAGGCCGTCATGATTTATGTTCATGAAGGGATATGCGGTATACATTCTGGGGCCCTATCGCTATATCATCGCATTATTAGGGCCGGGTATTTCTGGCCAACGCTCCTCGAGGAGGTCAAAAAGTACACAAGACGTTGCGCTGTTTGTCAACACCATTCTCCAGTCCCCCAACTGCCAGGAGCATCCCTGTCAATGACTCTACTTCCTTGTCCATTTGACAGATGGGGGATTGATATCTTGGGACCGTTTCCTCGATCTGTCCAGCAGCGAAAGTTCTGCATTGTGGCAGTTGAATATTATACAATGTGGATCGAGGCTGAAGCGGTGGCTATTATTTCCGAAAATGTTGTGATGCACTTCCTATGGAGGAACATCATAAGCCACTTTGGAGTACCTCGAGCTTTTGTATCAGATAATGGACTTCAATTCCGCAGTAAAGCCGTTCGGGATCATTGCGTCAAATTGGGTATTGCTCAGCATTTCTCTTCGGTGGCTCATCCCCAGACTAACGGAGGTGTTCAACAAAGTTATCCTGAATGGATTAAAAACTAAGTTGGAAGATTTTGGGGGAAAGTGGCCCGATCACATCTACGAGGTTCTATGGGCCTACCGGACTACTCCCCGTTCAATGACCCAAGAATCTCCATTCTCTTTAGTATACAGGTCCGAAGCGGTCAGTCCAGTGGAGGTGGCCATACGATCACCTCGAATAACCCAATATGACGAGCATCTGAACAATGAACGAAGATCTTCTTAGATTTGGAAATGAATGAAGAGAAAAGGAACGCAATCTATGCACGCATGTGTGCCTATCAAAGAACAATGGAGCGAGCTCATAACAAACGGGTCGTGCTCAGATAATTCTCAGAAGGCGACATCGTTCTCAGGAATGTGAGAGTTCAGAGAAACGTTGGGAAGTTGGACAGGAATTGGGAAGGGCCCTATCGAGTCCTGAAGAACATAGGGGCTAGGGTTTATAAATTAGAAACTTTGGATGGAAGTGAGATCCCCCGAACCTAGAATGTTATGAACCTAAGGCGATATTTTATATAAAGCATTTGACGCTATTTGGCAATTCTGAACTGTAAAATATTTCTCATACATGTTTAAGTTACAATGGGTGCAATACAAACTATTTCTAGCTAGGCGAGTGACCGATCTTGAAGTTGGATTTTCTAGACGAGTTTGGACTGGTGACTCTAGCGGTCCATCTATAAGGCTTCTAAGTAGTGTGACCGCTCTGACGAGTCAGTTGCTTCCACGCTTGCTGAGTACTTAGATGGATCGCAAAACTCCCAGAACTCACTACGAACTCAATTTCCCCTTCGACGGCACCCACCACCTAGAAGCAGCCCTTGCTTTCTTGTGCTTAAGCCATGAACGAGATGACAAGGACAGAGTTAGCCAGTCAAAGTGCAAGCCGAAGCTCGCCATGGGACTGTCCTGAGAACCGAGGCTTCGGCTAAGCTTATCATGGGACTTATAAAGAACCAAGGCAACGCCGCCAATGTCATAATATTTTATAGGGACGGATTCAAGTGTGGTCTGTTGGCGCAGTTGGAATCCCCTAACTTATTAAACACAGCAGGACTCAAAGTTAAGTTGAGATGACCGTTCGGTCCGGGTTCAGCTTGAACCCCGAGCTTACACTTACCAAAAATATTTTATTGAAAAAACGGAGTTTACAAAGCAAATACAGAAAGGAATGGACTAGAAAATAGCAAACCTAGTCTATCTGTCCTTCTTCCTTGTCTGCTTCCCCAGACTTCTCCGCGATCTATGCCTTGAGATCTTCTACCTTTTTCCCTCTTTCTTCAACTATTTCATTGACCGCTCTCTCCATTAGGTCAATGAGTGGATAGTTGGGATCGTTCTCCAGCGGGGGTTCTTCCAGCACTGGGATCTCACGGAAGTTTCCATCTTTGGTTAGGGGATCGATCGTCTCCCAACGTTCATCTTCGGGATCCAGACCAAATTTACTTATCATTTGGTCATTCATATTATTCATATATTGGGAGACGCTCAGTCCATAAACGTTTGCCGCTAAGGCAAACATCAGGAGCGATCGGGAAAAACCCAAAAGGGCTTCCTGAACCGCGCCCTCTGTTGCTCCTTGAACCCTAACCAAATCTTCATTCAATGCCTCTTTTTCTTTCCTTAAGGCATCTTTCTCTTCCTGTGAACAAAGGAGAAGTCTGTTGCTCTCGTCAGATAGTTCGTGAATCTGACGCTCTAGTTCCAAAACGCGGGCCATCGCGGAGTTCGCAGCTGCTTGGGCCTCTCCCGCCTTAGAGGTAACTATTGAAAGCTCAGTGCCCACTCCAAGCAGCTCTCCATTCAAGCGATCCCGATCGGCCCGGACCGATTGCAGCTCCTGTTGTTTGATCTCGACTTGCCGCTGAGCTAAGACAAGTTGACTCTACAAATCATCAGAAGCCGAAGAGATGCTTCGGCTTAGCTGGACGGCAGAGTCAAGGTCCAGAGCCCTTGTGTGAGCCTGCAAGAAACAACTTTTGTATAAGCATAGACCCGATCCGGGCAGCGAGAGCTGAAGATAGCTTACCACAGCCTGGGACTCCAGATAGTCTAGCACCAGGCCAGGAAGTGCACCGTCAATATCGGGCGGGTTTTTTCTCCCCAAGAGCCAATATTCTTCAAGAGCGGTGTCATTTCATGAAGGGGGGACCCTTTTCGGTCCCCGGCTTTGGAAACGAAGACTACTATCTCCTGTATAGCCTCCCAAACAGACTCGGGGTTCGACGAGGAAGGAGCCGATCTCTTCCCGGTTGTGATCCCTTTCACCGGGATCGGAGCTGCAGGTCTACTCACGGCTGACCGCAACCTCTTATATTGCTTCGGGAGTTCCTCTTCGGGGCCCCTCTTGCTCGTCAACGCAGGGACAGGAGGTTTTGACATTCTGTCCCCTAAGCTGGAGGATGGGCGGACATCTTCCACCCGCATTGACCCCTGCAGCAACAACCGCACGACGTTAAGATCCAGAGGGGAGTTATTCCCGATTCTGTATATAGCGGGAAGGCCTAACGAGCGAATTCTTTTAGAAATCACCTCGTCCACCTAATCCATCAATCGGGGCTCAGGCCTCTGGCTGCTGGAGCTCCCCGCGGATCGTGGAGACCCAACAGCGGCGTTGGGCTTTGGCTTGGAAGCTTGCAGCTGGTCGTCCTTTTTGGCCTTTGTAGCAGCGGCCACCGCGGCGAGTCGGTTTCCAGACATTGTATCGGTGGAAACTACAAAAGAAAAATAATAAGAATCAGGAGATATGAACTAAAGGAAGCCAAAGTCGTACCCGATTCTTCTGACCCCGACGAGTCGGAGCTAGAGAAGATGTCCTTCGGGGCAAGGACGCCAGTTCTACCTGCTACGCCGATCTCTAGTAGCTTCTTCTCCCGAAGTATGTCTATTCATTTCAGATGCCTTTCGGGAGGAGGAAGCATTGCAAAGGTGTTGACAATATCCTGACGGGATGGATTGAACCGGTTTCTGTCCAACTTCCCGATGTCGGGATGTGAGGTTAAGAAGGTGACCTTCAACAGGTCCTCCCTCGGAATGTCTATCCAGACATAGCAAGATTCACATTCATGAAGGGAATCTTCCTTGTCAACGATAATACAATTCTTCGTTCGGGTCGCTACATAATACAACCTGCGACCCCCTAACAACCTCCTTCCCCTGCGGGATCCCACCAGGAAAAGGTTGAAAATATGTTTAAGGGGTTGGTTCAACCCCCTGCTTATAGTAGTAGAAAATGAAGGTGATTATATAGACATAACTGCCCGGAAAAAGAGCAAAGGCTGGGCAGTGGATCTCCCGGAGTACGGCTGCGACAAAATGAAGAAGGGGAAAACGCAGGTCGGGCCTCAGGGAGGCATAGCTAACGGGTATGGAGTTAGCCGGAACATTCATCTCGGCGGGAAGGAAGCAGGGAACATCTTCCTTCCCCCTCCAGATGGGATAATGCGCAGGGATTGAAAATTGGCCCGAAATACTTTGAGGTCCATTTCAGATACAACTGGATATCTAGCCCTACGGGGTGCCATGGATGCTTACCTTATGTTTTGAGAGAGAACTGGAGTTGGAAGACTGTCGAGCGAAATCGACAGAGAATTCTAGGGCTCAGAGAGTTTTTCGCAAAGTTACAACGATGGTTGCACAGGGCAGAAATCCTAACTTTTATAGCAGCGCATTACCCAATCACAGGGAGACACGTCATTACTGCAGGCGGCTGCAGTCTGACAGTCTGTTCCCCCTTTGGAATACGGAAAGGCGCTGGCTACTATAGAGCCCAGAATTGCGCTTTTACCCTTAACCGTTACGAATTTCAAATTTGAAAATTCACACTCTGAAATTTCTAAGTGCAGGATCTGTCCCCAAGGACGCCGTTACGACCAGTTCGGGTACAGTTTTCCGTTGTTGCGATCTGACACTCCTGCTTCAAACGCTCTCAATTTGATAATCGAACTCACATCACCACCATGGTGGCGATAGAATCCGAGGGGCTAGTGATGAGATCCCCGGAACCCGGTACCCCGAACATGATGAGGGTCAAGCTTAGTCAAACCAGCCTAAGTAATATAACTCGCATGGATAGACGGCCCAGCCAGGCCAGTCGGGCCCGACCGCCCGTTCATATCGATCGGTCCCGATCGATAAGGCCCAGCTTTCTCCCCCTCACCAGGACCGATCGGTCCACACTTCACAAGCCATGCTTCGGGCCATCCACATTTCTCAACATGCGACGACAACCTCCGACAATTCTGTCAGAGGCATGGTCCAGCGTAAGTCATATGAGCCTCCCTTAGTCTGGAGATAGCTGGCTAGTAGTGCCGAAAGGCCTAGCGCCGTGCAGCCCTATGAAGTCATGTCCGGCGGCTGTTCCGCTTGACACGAGCCGACCTAGGCGTAGAGGACAAGCACAAAACGACATCTTACTGTTCACATAGCACAGTGGGCGTATAAAGAGGACACTTGGGATGCGAAGTAAAGGATCTCTTCCGATTCTCCTTGCAAGCTCTCTTACTTAGCCATCTATCGATTTATTTTCGATAAGTTTTCTTTCCCTTATTGTCTAAAGAACAAACATTGTATTTGTGATTAGCACCTTATTTATTGAATCGACTAAGGGCATTTCCAACTCTTAGTCAAGTGGTTTTTTCCTCAGCTTTGAGGTTTTCCACTCTAAAACTGCATTGTCTCTTTTATACTTGATTTATAATCGTCCTCCACACATTAAATAAATTACAACCGAGTTCGTCTTGCAACAAACCGGACGACTGTTGACACCCCCGATTTTTGAACCACAACAGGTAGGGTTTGGGTCTGGTTTGATCAAATCCACGTCCGCCTCACCATTTATAACTTCAAATCCATGCCCGCCCCAAATCCACATTGGGTTTGAATATTCAAATCCGTATCATATCCTTGCGAATATCCGCCCCATGGCGTATAATCCAACCCATGTAAAATTCCAAATAATAAAAAATATAAATAATTTTTTCCACTTTTTTTCTACAATTTTCTTTATAAATATTTAAAATAAAAAGTAATAAATATTGTAAAATATATAGTTTTTATTTCTTACTGATATTTATAAAGATATCGAAATTTTAAAATAATGTAAAGAAATATCAAACTTTGAAAATGATAAAAATAGTACAAAAATTGTTATAATCAAACAACTCTAAACTCAAAAAGTTTGTAAATATTTTTCTAATATTGATAATTACGTATTTTATCCAAAAGATTAAAAATAATTATTTTTTAATTTTAATATATGTTAATGTTTTAAACATGAATATCATTTTTATTCGATCACTTAACTTTAAAAAAATTTAAAATAGAACTAAATTTTCAAATAGTGTAAATAACATATTTATATATTAAAAATTACATAAATAACATTTTAATCTTTCGAAATCGTCTACCAAAAATGAACGAAAAATAATCATTTTATAGTCGATGTTCATTCATAAACATATGTAAAATACACAATTTCTAAATTTTGGATATCATTTTTACATTATACTTGGTTACAAAATAAACGAAAATATTATGATAACACCAAAATGTGTTCATTCAAATAAACATAGTTTTATAAAATTGATAAGATAAATTCTTATTATTATAATTTATAAATTTAATCATAATTATATATCATGAATACAAACATATTGACATATAAGATATTTAAAAAAATATTAGATATAAAAACTTTAAATATTACATTAAATTTGACGGGTAAAATGAGTATGAATTTGGGTTTGAGTAGAAATCCACATCCACCCCCACGACGTGTTTATCATTTTTAAACACTTGCCCTCCCCATACCCACCAAAAATCCAACCCTCACGGGTAGGGTAGGGTAGGGTAGAATATCCATCGAATTGAGTTTTTTTGCCATTCCTAGAGTCAATAGTGGGTTAATGTGAAACCCCAAAAGAGCATTGGAAAACAATGCATTGATTGCTACGAAACATCCAAGCGGGAGCTATGTTGCAAATGATCAATCATACTAACAGGGTACACATATGCAAACTGTAGGAGACTATTAAGTGTAAAGATCGACTACACTTAGGAGACGATCAATATGGGTTCCGAACAAAGAGATCATATGAAGATCAGTCATGTATACCGATCTGTCATGGGTACCAATCATTAAGATTGGATGATAGTCGTGGGTGCATTTTCTGAAAGTTAAATAACATATTTGTGCAATTTCGAAGCGGGAAGAGAGATGTTGTGACTTCATTACTTTTTGATGGAGATCAATAAAGGGACTATCAACATAACTTATTTAGTAACACTTAGAGTGCAATAAGTTTGGCAAGAATATGATATTTCATGTGAGGATGAAAGATATTGAGTTGAAGTACCACTATATTATATACTTATTAAAGATAAATGTGTTTCAATTGATGAAAATAAAAAACATTGGAAATCTCACAAACATGCTCATGAATGGAGTTGCTATTGCAAAGTTAGAGCTATTTATAAGTATAGTAGAAGATGGATAGTTATTGTTGTCAAATGGATAGTTATTTTGCATTCTTTCAATGAGCTTTCCCGTGTCAGTTTTGGGCTGCAACAACGAGTGAGTTTTTTACATAGCATTGTCAGGTATAATAAATGTAAAAAATAGCATTAATTTTTGATTGATTTTGTTTTTGTCATTGATTAAATTTGTTTTAGAAACATAACACTAATTTACGGTCTGTAACGGACAGCTTTTTTAGTAGTTCGGTTTCTATAATTATAGAAACTGAGCTACCTTTTTTTTATATCGAAAGGCATTAAAAAAACAATTAAAAATAAAATAAAAAATTGTAGCTCGATTTCTAGATTTTATAGAAATCGAGCTACTTAAAAGCTGCAACAAAAACTACAAATCAGTGCTATATTCAAAATAATTATTTCGTTCAGTGATTTAAATATTTTTTTTTAAAAAATAATGATATATTTTAACATTTTAACAAATTGCAATGTTATGTAAAACAAAAAACTCCTGCAACACGCCCTTAGATTGACTATTAAATATTGATCCAAATTATGTACTATCCACTTTGGTATACTAGTAAATATAATCATTCATTCAAAAATTAATTCATTTGAAATCGTTGTAATTACATTCATCGATATATAACTCTTTTATTATTAATTCCAACTCACGCAAATATATGATTATTAAATCTATACATTCTTTTATTTATATTGCACTTTATAGACACGTTCAAATATAAAATGAAGATTAGAACATGAATAAAAAAAGTCAATAAGGTACAAGTATTCACCATGATGCTTCCACAACTTATTTGTTCGTCGCAAAATAAACAAGTTACGAACAAATTGTGTTTTCACAAATTGGGGAACAATACACTATTTAGTAATTGTCGCAACCAAATTTGCTCTCTTGACGAACCTTCCTTTCATCCTTGGCCGCTTTTCAGCATTCAGTTTCCTCACCTCGTACCTAATTTTCTTCGAGAACAGCCTCGTTCGCCGTTTCTCTCTATACCTTGATACTCTCGCTTCTCTTCCACCGGCATCTGCCACATTTCCGATTTGACTTCCGGTGGCTCCGTAGCTATGTGTCTTTCCACAGTAACCCTGATAATCACAATGAAGTTAGATGTTAAATGTTTGATTGTGTTTGTCTAAAACAATGTAATTGAGTTATGATTACTGGGTTTTACCATGCAATCCGGGAGCCAGCAGTAGCCGGAATTTGAATCCGGCCGTTCTCCGGTTGTCCACGGCGATATTTTGCCATTCCAAGATGATAAAACCGCGTCGTAATTCAGCTTCAGAAATGTTTTATTTGAATCGTAAGCTTCGTTTGAGTATTCTCCATCCCCTGCAAACGGTGAATCGTGTTCCAAATTGAGCTCAAAAGCTTCTGGTTGATGATCGGAACATTTTCTGACCGCTTCGTCTTCAAGTTTCACTCTATCACACTCCAGAATCCCTAATTCCTCCATATCAAAAGTCTCATTTTCAAGCCCTTTTCCCATTAGACTTTCAACATCAGCAGCAAAATCAGCAAGATCAATATCAGAATGAAATAAATCATTGATAACTTGCATCGATTCACTGAAAGAATCCACGGTTTTTTCCCCATCAAAACTGGGGACTTGATAAAGAAGATGTACTTCGTTCTTTTCCGATTGCGATTGCGATTGCTCATCGATGCAATTCTCAGGTACCCTCGTAGACTCATCTGAAATCTTCTTCTGCCGTGGAGTACGAGCTCTCCGACAAAAACCCCGATGCCAAATCGGTACACTTACATCCAAGGATTGTTTCAAATTCAAAGACGCAGTTTTTAAACGAACCCTTTGATGCCGGCGAGCAACTGGATTGGCAGAATGAACTGAAGAATCACAAGATTGACATAAAAAAGCATCGTCCGCCGCGCAGTACCACCGGGCTCTTGTCTTAACGCAGTAATCGCAAGCTCTAGCCGATTTGCCGCTGACGGCGTTGGCCGCTTTGATCTCTGAAGCAACCATAATTTTTCGTTGATCAAGTGTCCCACAGGTAGCACTTTTACAGTACTTTTTTATGTATTTTCATTTTGTATTGCGCTTTTTCGATCATTCTTTGGGGGATGGGGCCGCCTTATCTCCGACGCTATTGGTCGGAGTCAGAAATATAATCCGAATCCCTGGCTTCTGATTGGCCAATAGTTATTATATAGGATTTCTTCAGAGATCTTCCATCGATAACCATGTAATAGGTAGGCCCAATCCAATGGCTAACAAGATATTTTTCAAATTATATTGAAATATTTATATTTAGTGATTAATGTTTTAAATTGTTTCATTTCAAAGGGTAGATCTACAAAAAATGACTTGCTTGCTGTAGCGTTTTAACATGATGGTAGAATAGTCATATGAGACCGAAGGTTGAGTTCATTATACTTTTAGATTATCGTGATTTAAAATTATTTATTAAATTATATTGTCACAATGTTTGTGGTAAAATTTAAATTACCCATACTATTATAATAATTCTAATCCGGCTAATTTGGGTAAATAATGTAGGGAAAAAATTGCAATATTGTTATGATGTTGTCCGCGTTCGACGAATGCTATATTGTTATGATGTTGTCCGCGTTCGACGAATGCTATATTGTTATGATGTTGTCCACGTTCGACGAATGCTATATTGTTATGATGTTGTCCTCGTTCGACGAACGCTCATAGCTAACGTGGACCATTATAGCGTTCGTTCGAACGTGGAATTATGCAGAAGTTGACAGGTTCTGAGGACGGTGTACGTTATAGCTACCCACATCAAATTTCTGTGGACGATGTCCAATAATATTCTATCTATATATATGAGGTAAATTTCCTCACAAACTCACACCAAATAACACCTGCAACACAATTTGTAATCTAAAATAGTTTCGAATGTCAGGTATAATCGTACTACGGTTTTAAATTGAATTTTGTTTTGTTTTATTTATTTAAATATGAATTTTATCAACATTTTATAAAATTAATTGTAGACACTACATCATAAAAATAAGTAATAAATGTGTATATTGTGAATGCCCTTTCCATTGAGAGCAATATGTTGGACACACGATAAAGTATGATAAATATTTGTATACTATTATAATCATACTTGCAATAACATAGTATTCGTAGAGGGTCATCGTAACATATCGTAGAATTTCATTGCATATGAGATGAAACTCTTCATCAAAAATGATAATGGTAAAATGTTTTATAGTTGTTATTTTAATATTTGGGAATTCTGATCTTAAAGATTATGCAAGTATAAAAATCAATATTGTTCAGACTCATATGCAAGTGAATTATATATTGACAGTTAAATAAGAGCGGACGTGGTATGCACAACGCCTAGAGCAAATATTTGGAAGTAGAACCTAAATTTCTAAATTTTTTCGGACTACGGTTAATGTTGTCAGAGTTGTTCAGATTGAGTTTGGGAGTGAACTCACCCCATATATATAGATAGACTATTAGCATACGTCATCAGCAGAAAGTTGACGTGGACATCTATAGCGGACGTGGTCTGCGGAAAACTGACATGGACATCATCTACACAGGACGTTGTATGCTGAACTTGTCAACGTCTGCATAATATTGCGTTCGATGAATGCTATAGTGGTCCAGTCAGGTATGAGCTTTTGTCAAACGCGGACAACATCCAAACAATATTGCGATTTTTTTCCTACAATAAATTTTGTGTGCTAGAACTTTTGAACAAAATAGTGTTATGAAAAGAAAAAATTCAATTTAGAATAAATGACTGAAGTTATAAATACAGATTAATTGAACATAAAAAACCAATTTTTTTGGGATGAAGTTATAAATACAGCATGCTGTAAACAAAGTTCAATAAGATTTATTTTAAAAAAACACCTTGTTAACTACTCCAAAAACCAAGGGTTACTTTCATGTGTTTTGTTGTAAATGTTTTGTTGTAAATGTTTTGTACGCAATAATGATAAAACAATCTAGCAAAATTCGATACAAAGAGTGAGAATGAATATTTGTAGAATATTCAATAATTAGAATTTATTTTAAGGATTAACATACAGTAATAAATCCTTTAATGTAAAATTCATTTATAACTCAACTTAAATCATCAAAATTGAAAATAAATGACTAATAACAATGATACTATTGTATAATTGAATCTGAAAATGAAGATAAAATGAATAGATGAAATTGTTTGTGAGAATTTGAAATATAAAAAATGTGAAGAGCAAATTACAACTCATGTTCATCCTAAAAGTTTAAGTAAACATGTTTACATTACTAATACACCTAAGTGTTTAGATCAAAATAACATTTTAGATGAAGTAAATGAAGAAATTAGGACATGTAGATCAGTTAATACATTCTTTAAATTACAACGATGTGTTGTATGACTCTAAATGATCGATCTTAGCAAGATGAATTATTACAATCTAAAAGAAATAAGGTTAGAGAATTAGTTCATTCTCAATTAGATTAATCGATTATAGAAATTAAGTAGATTTTTAAAAATAAACTATATGAACAAGGAAATGTAGGTAAAAATAAATTAGATTAGTTGCACAATGGTATAGTCAACAAAATGACATAGACTATGGTGAATGTTTTGCACCAATAGCTAGAATATGATCAATTAGGATGTCACTTATTTTTGCTATGTATAAAGGTTTTTAAATTATTTCAAATGAATGTGAAAGCTGTATTTTTAAATGAATACGTTTTTTGGAACACTGCTATTTCTCAAATGTTATTTCAAACATACTTAATATCTGAATGTAATTTTGTAAAACAATCTATTTGTTTTGTTTACCCTTTAAAAACTTATTATATTTATGAATTGCAAAAATCATTTTATGACATTAAACAAACTCTTAGACTTGGTATGATAGATTATGTTCATTTTTATTGAGTTGTGGCAATAGAAAAGGATGTTTAGATAAGACATTGTTCATAAAATTAGTTGGAATTGATTTAATACTTGTTCAAATTTATGTAGATGCTATTATATACGTGTAGTGATTCATTTGTATAGGGTATTAACATTCACCTGATTATGTGACAATTAAATATTAGAGAATTGGTTTTGTTATTTGTTGTTGTGTATATAATTTAGCTTGAAAAGTAAGATCAAGACATATGATTTTTACATGGAAACCCACAACAAGGGAAAAATCATTATTTAAGGAGAAAGAATTCTTGGCGGATGAACTATAATTATGACAGAAAGAGTACAAATCACAATTGCATGAACAAGTTGTAGATAATAAACAAGATATTATAGGTCATAGAGTTTGGAAAAAAAGGTATGTCATTTCTTGTGCCCATGAACTCATATTTATAGATTCCCTTAAAGGTCATTGTATACTTTACTTATTCCTTATTTGTCGCCTCCATTACTGATCAGATCCATCGAATACAATAACTTCTTTGATGACTGCATATGTGTCATAACGATAGTCCGTTTCCATAAAACTCGCATGCTTGCTTCTGTGCCTGATCACTTGATCGAGAGGTTATCTAAGTAATAATAGTGACTTCATGGCAGTCGAGCACGTTAGGCCCTCTCTCAGTCAGTTAGGACTCAACCCTTTCACGTCCTGTACAATTTCCCGGTTGTCATAATAATAGTCACAATCGATTGTTACATTCAACACAATCAATAACGAACGGTGGCAAAATATGCAGGCAAATAAAAACAATAATATTTTAAGGGTTTTTTGAATTATAATTACAAACTAATAAATTAATTATTAAATACATAACTTTTATTTCTGTTTATTCATTCTAGAAAAAGAGAAATTTAAGAAGTTGCAAAACATATCATATTTTTCATTTTACTTTTGTATAAACAAAATTTCAACTTCTCAATCTTATAACTACAAATAAAAAACAACATAAATCTTATTTTTAATTTCAACTTAAACTTCTAGTTTTTTAAATGACTAAAATGTTTTTATTTATCTTTTGACATTTGAAGTTTGAAGTCAAACTCTACGCAAGATAAAAGAGATTAATCATAAATCTCAATTTTTCATACCGGATGGTATACTGTCAAATATCGGGGCTTCAACAGTATTTTTTTTGGTACCGTCGGGTACCGAGCATTAGAGTCGATTTCAGCTTTTTTGGATTCAATCCTAAAAACTAATTAAATATTATTTTTTAAAAAAATATAATCTGGTAGCGACTGGTATAGTGAAGGTATATCGATCGTACTGCTCCGGACTGGTATAGAATTCTGAACTATTATGAAAACATTAATAAATCCAACATTTGCATCAAATATCCAACATTGTATTTCTATTTAAGTGAAAACAATCGTGACGCTTGTCTTTTACATGTAAGTTTATGGAAATATAATGGTTTAGATGAAAATAGAAAAGATTTTTTTATTTCAATGTATGTTTATTGAGAAATTAGGGTTTCGACGATGCGGAGCTAAGTCATCATCTCGATGGTAATCTTGTTGAATATAATATTTTGTGGCAATAAGTGAAATTTTTGATTAATAATTTATTATTCACTAAATCTAAGTTTAGAAAATTAATTTGATTACCACATAAATTATTATTCTATTTATACAACATGACATTCATCTATTTTTATACATTATTTGTACATTCTAAAAATATTACAGAACACTTCATAATTTATATTTGTATTTCTGTTTGTGTTTATATTTCTCTTTCTAGATAAATTACTTTCCAAAATTTGTGCAGAACACACAATTAGTATTTTTATTTAAAATCAAAGTAATTGTACTAATAAAATTTACATAAATAAATGTTCAAA